>JAGKQA010000270.1:0-39640 GCA_022609195.1 Plenodomus libanotidis
TATAGTTGCTTGATTGAATATATTGTGTGTATTTGAAATAATATGGTTGGAAAATGAGCTTCCGTAACGAGGGTGGCGGAAAGTGGGTTATTCAACTTACGAGCTTGTCCCCACTGGCCCACGCCGCGGTTTTGAAGTCGTCCATGACAACCTCGGTTGTAGTACGCTCATCGAGATGGCGCTTCGCTTTGGCCAATGACTTCTTGGCTTTGGGGCAGGTGGTGCATTGCGTCTTGACTTTGGCTGTGCAGGTAAAGGCCCGGCGCACAATGCTTCCCAGCTCAGTAGCAGCGTTGCGAGCCTCGGGGATGGAAACATCTGCGGGAGTATTTGATGGTCAGCTTTACGAATACAATACCAGATGCAGTGGCATTAATATGTGACACTTGTCTTCTTTCTTGGATGGCGAGGCCCTGCACAAAAGCGACACCAGCTGCGAGGAACGCGAGGACCGGGGTGAAACGCATTTCCGTATGCACAACAATGAGGACGAATGAAAGGTAAGAGTGGCACGAGTATTAAGACGATCAACGTCGACAGTGGGAAACTGAATGTATATGGGGGACGCAAAACGTACAAGTGATCAAGAAGCAAAGGACGCAATAAATAAAAAGTGTCTGGTCAAACCAGCTGAGCAGGACAATGGATGAATGTAAACTGATGAAGGGATGTCTTTCGCAACAGCAAGAGCGCTGGAATAGGAAGATGCTATTGATATTTGTAGGCTTCGAGCTATGGGCTGTTGAAGGCACAACATTACAAATCCTACTGTATCTCGTGAGATTTGTGGATGGGGCCTCAGATTCCACTCTCGAAGGCACATCATACGAGAGACTTGTAGGATGAGTACACCAGTTTGGCAAGGCTATGGCCTCGGACATACACTGAATAAAGTTAGAGTGAATTTTATGCCCGGTGATCTGCCTCAATCGAGGAAAAATTAGGCCTCTGCGTTGCCATTTTCAGAGTTTGGGGGCCAGGGCTGGTAGTAGATGAAACGACCGAATGGCCACATAGATGAGAGCTCGAGGCAGAATCCGAGGTTCTTCGCCTGCGCCACACCGCTGACTTGTGTTAGTCCTGCTTATGGATCCACTCAAATACCCTGACTTTCTCTCCTTCCAAATTCCCCAGTGTTCTCGGGGCGTGTCCATCTTATGTTAGCACTTTACCCTTCCCACATCCCTACCCACAACAAGAAAGACTAGACCTTACGATCAGACGCAGAAGCTGCAGATGGCAGAACACAGCAACATGGACCTGACCGGATTTGCTTCGGATCCCTCGGAACCCCGATGGGTGAAGCCTGGATGGCGAGAGCAACATGTTCACACAATCACCTTCCACAGCGACAACCACGCCCACGACGATGGTGAAGGCAATGAAACGGTAGATGAGCGAGGAAGAACACCAGCTACCATGGCCGATACGTCACAGATAGATGCTCTGCGTGACGCAGCCGCCGAACTGAATCGACTCTGTGCCTTGAAAGCACCGGTAGCTGATGTTCAAGACATGATCAGAGAGTGGGAAGATCCGGATGGCCGCGTACAGTCCAACATGCTGGCCTGGTTCAGCGACACCAACGCGGTGGAGCTGGCATGCGAGAGTGACAACCACGACCTTGTGCGACTTCTGTTAGAAAAGGGTTTACAACCAGTCAAGCGAGCCGCCCGCACAGCAGCTATCATCGGACGAAGGGCTCATAATTGCCGCTGTCTTCGACTGCTTGTGGAGTTCGGCTTGAGTATCCACGAGCCGATCCAAGATGACCTGCCGTCAGTCCTAAGGTGGGTGAAGTCGTTCTCAATGTCGCTGCTCGAAATCCTCAGTACTGACTCGCCATGGTAGCTTGGTCTTGGACGACATAGACTTTGTCCAGTGGCTCTTATCCATGGGGGCAGATCCAAATGCCACCGCGATACTGTAGGTGGACAAACGGTCATGCACCAAGGAGCACTCTATGGAACTCTCGAAGTACTGAAGCTTCTAGTTGAGCACGGAGCCGTCGTCCGTGACAAGAACCTAGTAGCCCATGCAGCTGTTTGCTCGAGGAAAAATGAGCCCAGGTGCGTGGAAGTTGTGCGGTTTCTTTTGGACCATGGAGCTTCGATCGATGCGTACTATCGCGACAACTACCACGAGCCCCGCATGGCGCTATGCGGTGGAATTTCGACAGTCGACTTGGTGTACGGGAAGCAAAACGCTCTTCACATTGCCATTGGCAACGGTAGTCGGGACTTGGTCAAGCTTTTGCTCGAAAGGGGTGCGGATGAGGGCCTGCTAGACTGGTCTACGGTGAAGCCAATGAAGTTGAAGAGCATGTCCTCGGTCGAGATAGCTAGGACGTGCGGATTTGAGGATATCGTCGAGATGTTGGACAGCTCAGAGACGGCCGCTCATGCTTCTTGAAAGCATCAGTGGCAGAGAGGACCGAAACGGTAGCAGGCTGCCAAGATGGCCGGGGTCTGATTGCGGTCCCAGGCATGCACTCCCTGTAGATTTCTATGTGGAAGATGAGGGTCGGATTGTTCGTTAAGTAGGTACGCATTCCCTCACTGTTATGAGAAGGCTAGGACTGTAGCAGTGGAGTATAACAGCCACTCTATATTCGCAAGCTTCTCGTTGAACGCCGTATTTATTCAGTATAATGCCGTAGTATTACTAGTCTCATTAGTTATTATAAAGGCCCTTTTGACATACACAACGGCCGCGATGTAAGGGTAAAATTCCTTCAAATGCATATCAATGTATTGTCTTGATTACCTACGAAAGTCGGCTTTCTACATTATTTCCTGCCTGTTCAACCTCAAGTCATGGACTCTTCAAATAATCAATGCGATTCACTACTCGCGCCGAGCCGATGGATCGAGCATGAATTCGTACTCGTCACCCACGTAGGGCAACTCCTCCTTGGCCTTGAACAAGGCCTGGCCATGAAGCCCGCGATCCAACTCCCTGTTCGCAAGCCGAGACCGTCTGACCTGCTTGGAGCGATAGACGTGGTACTGCTCTGCGGTGAGGGCGGCGAACAGGTACTGCGGGTGGACGATGAGCACCTGGGCGCCCTTCTGCCCGAAGCCAAAGGATGTCACGGAGAAGGCCTTGAAGTCCTGCGGGCGCAGCATGACCTTCTCGTTGGTCAGCAGCAGGTTCTCGTACGCTTCCAGCTCCTTGTCGATGTCGTCGGCGTTGGCGTTGCCGGGGATGACGCCGGCGTGCATGGCCTGTAGCCCGCCGTTGATGGCGTACGCGCCCGACGCGCCCAGCCCGTGGCCAATGACGGACTTTTGCGCGATGGTGAAGAGCGGGTTGCCGGGCGTGCGGCCCAGGTGCCGCATTTCGTGGTCCAGCGTCGCGGCCTCATTGACGTCGTTGAGCTTGGTCGCCGTGCCGTGCAGGCTGGCAAACGTGATGTCGTCGACCGTCAGGCCGAACACGGACAGCGACCCCGTGATGGGCGAAATGCCGGGGTGATTCTTCCAGTAGTCCTGGCCCAGCGCGCGGCGCACGGCCTTCTTCTCGAGCGCCGCGGCGGCCTGGAGGCTCTGGATACACGCGTCGGCCTCCTCCGGGGCGAGAGTGGCAGCACCGAGCGCCTCGATTTGCGCCTCGCTTCGAGCGTCGATGTCGCTCACAGTTGCCTTGATCAGCTTGGATCGCAGAGAGGGGCACATCAGGCCCTTGACGCCGCCGCTGAGCGTCTTCGGTTGCTTGGCTGCCGTGAGAATGCCGCGGCCGGGGGCTGGCGCTGATCTGCCCAACTTGTCGGACGCCATGTGCGTCATGGCGACGATGCCATAGATGGGAAGACCCATTTCCAGGGCCAACGACGCGCTGGCCAACACCTGGATGCCAATACCTTCACCCAGCACGAAACCACTGCGGGTCGATGTGAAAGGCCGTGACATCTCCTTGGGCGCCCGCCCATGCTGTTCGTCTTTGGCAGCGTCGATGATGGCGTTGATCTCGCCAAACTCGTAGTAGATTGGCCGGGTGAAGACGTCGTAACCCCCCGCGAGGCACACCTTGGTCTTGCCGGCTTGGATCAGGTCGCACGCTGTATCCAGCGACTCCAACGAAGTCGCACAGGTGCCCGCGCCCGTCTTGATAGGTCCAGATGCCGATAGCAGGAGGAGATTGAGCCAGGCGGCCGCGGTGCCTACAAAGGCTTCCGAGAGGTTGTCGTTGGGGATCTCGCGGCCGAGTAGCCGGTGCTCGTGCATCCGCTGGAACGCTGGGAGCCCACCTGCTCCGGAGCCGATGCAGTTGCCCACCTCGGAGACGTGGATGTATCGGTAGAGCTCGTACACATCCGTGATGCCCGCGCTAAGGAAGGCTTCGACGCAGCACACCAAGGCGAACAGGCCCGGGCGATCCGTCTGCGCCGACACCTCCTGCGGAATGCCGTACCGTGCAGCATTCCATCCCTGAGGCACTTGCGCCCCTACAAAGTACGCCGTGTTCATGGCCTTGGGTACGAAGATGCTCGCACCACTGCGAATGCGCACCGAGGCCGACGAGCCATCGTCGCCCAAGACCTCGATCGCGTCCCCGTGGCGTCGCTTGAGATCCTCGGCCGCCGCGGACGAGCAGTCGAATGGCGGAAGATCCTCCTGCGTGCCGACCTCGTGGAGTATGTCCCGTAGTCGCGGGTCTGGGTTGCAGTACGGGTCCGTGTCTGTTTCGAGGATGCGGATGCCCGTATGCTCGCGGATGCGCGCCTCGAACTTGGCCTTGACGTCCAAGTCCTTGATGGGGGCGCCCGACTCAATTTCGACCCATCCGGGGCCGGCGTCGGCTCCGGTTCCGTTGTGGAGGCGGCGCTTTTCGTACTTGATGAAGCCCATCATCCACGCCAGCTCAATGCAGCCCTCGAGGGAGAACTCGCCCTCGGCCTCAAGCTCCCACCGTGTCCGCGAGCTGCCGGCCGAGCCCAACTCGCCGAAGCCTGTGATGACGACCATGGAGTCGAGATCGTAGAGGTCTTTCACATCAGGTGCATTCTCCGGAATCGCACTGGCGTGGCTCGCCGGAAGGACCGGGAACGAGTTGTGCATCTTGGCTCGTGTCTCGGCGGGCGCCAAAGCGGGCGTCTTCTTCGACCTCGAGCGACTGTTGAGCAGCTTCTCATCGTGCTCTGCCTCCTGCTTGAGAAGCTTTCGCACAGCCACCTTGTCCTGGAGGGACTCGCGAATCTTGGCAATCTGGTTGCCCATATTGGGGACTGCCCCAAGGCCACCGGTGAAGTCGCACACAACAGGCTCCATAATGCAAGCTTCGGTCAAGTCGGGTGTCATGACAAGTGCCAATAGTGTCGCCATCTCCTCGGCCGAGAAGGTTCTGGCGCCGAGCTTCTCAAGACTCTCGGCGAAGACGTCGTTGGTCGCCATCAGCCCAGTGCCTCGTGCCCACCCCATCCTCACACCGCATATGGCCAGAGAATCACCCCAAGGCTCCGAGGCAGCCTTGTTGAGAAGAGCCTCCAGTGCAAGCTTGGACTCGGCGTAGAGCCCGTCATTGCCATACTGGCCGTGGTTGGGGGAAAGGGGCACCAAGACCTGCGTGGAGTGGTTGAGAATGTTGCGCCGGCGTTTGGAAGCCACGATGCTTCCCATCAGCCGGAGAGTATTGGTGAGCATGATGCGAAGGGCCAGTTCCGACACGGAATCGACGTCCTCGATGTTCTTTCCGTTGGTCGAGATGGCCGCAAAGGGGACCAGATGATCGATCTCCCATCCGAGGGTGTCGTTGATGTAGCTGACCAGGTTGTGGACGTCCTGGACACTCCCCTGGTTGAAGGGCAGCAACACCAGCTCCGCCCCTGGCTTTGCATATTTTGCGTACATCTGCGACACGATCTTCCTGTTCTCGGGCGTCAGGCGCCCGGTACACATGGCGACGCGGTGGCCCGCCTGCAGCAGCAGACGCGCGAGCATGAAGCCGATGGACCGTTGCCCAGCGCCGATGATCAGCGTGGTGCCCTCCACGGGAAGGGCCTTGTTCATGCCCAGGTGCTTTTCCGCCTCGTGCAGCTGGTTGGTCAAGATGGGATTGGTTTCCCATTCGCCGTCGGTGCCCTTTGTGAGAAGTTGGATTGGCCACAGTGAATTTGCATTGGGGTTTCCAGGCTGGTTGCCTTCCGAGTCCGAGGTGGGAGTGTCCGCCCGGCATGAATCGTAGGAGCTGCTCTGCTCGGATGCCAGTGCAAGGTTGTTGCTCACGATTGTGGCCTGAGCCGGAAGCTCAGTGTACACCAACTCGCCCTCGTCGGATATCGTCGTCTTTGGGATTGTCTTGCGGCTGGGAGCGACGTACGACTTCAAATCTATTGCAGACATTGGCTCATCGTCCCTGATAATGGCTCGGAGCAGCAAAGGGACGGGGCAAGCAGTGGGCGTCATGACGGCCTCGTTTTCGTTTTCCTTCTCCCACTTCTGTAACAGGTATTTGGCGCATTGAAGGACCCTTTCGGTTCTCCTTGCCCGCATGCGTTCGCCCTGCTCCTCGATCCAGAGTCCGAGGTCTTGCTCGGAGAGGTTTCCCATGTATACTGCGCCCATGCGCATGCCGAGTCCCATCAAAGTAACGTGCAGGTCCTGGAGTGCCCAGTTCCATGCAGACTGGTACTTGTAGACCTTCTCTGGCCGAAAGTAGGATCGCGTACCAGCAATGAATTCAGGGCCAAGTTCGTCGGCGAGGTGCTTTGCTGCGTCGACATCTTGGCTGGAAGCAGGGTCCGAGTCCGGGTCCGGGTCCGAGGTTTCGTCGGCGGGCGAGTCGTTGAAGTGCTTTGACATCAGCCCAGCCAGTTCAGAAGCGAACTTGGCAAGCTGTGGGCTGCTCGACTGTTCCGTGTGGGGTGCATGCGCGCCTTGTTGTTGTTGTTGTTGTTGGACCTGCTGCGCTTCCACGCGCTGCAGGCCGCGAGCGCGCATGAACGAGTCTGCCCATTGGTGTACCGTCTTCCACGATTCCTGCTCGTCAGCGAGCCGCGCGGGAATGTCGTCAAAGTTGATGGACAGGAAGAAGGAATCCTGGTGGCCTTGCTTCAGCCCGAACGAGTTCCGCAGGCGAGCCCGCAGCTTGGACACGGACACAGAAGGGGCGAGCTTGGCCGAGACTCTCTTGGTGAGCCATTCGCCCAGAAAGGCGCCGAGCTTGCCCGCATATGTTCTTTGCAGGACTTGGCACAGGTCGGAAAGGGGTGTTGTTTCTACGGCCTCGGGCACCTGCCCGAATTCTGCTGACAGGTTGCCGACAATCTCGTTCTGCAGCGCGGATCTTCCTAACAAGTAGAGGGTTCAGGTCAGACGTTACTCTTCGTGGACAAGATCTAGATGTTCAGCTCACCCTTCGCAAGGAATTTGATAGATTGGGTGACATCAACGCCACTTGGAGCAATTTTCAGCCCAGCTGCCACAATCGTCACCAGAGCAGCTGTGGCAGTAGGAGGCGCGTCTTCCAGTTCCGACACGCTGGCAGCTTGCACAACCGGACCAGCCACTGGCACAGGTGCTGGCGCCGCAACGGGCACAGGGACAGGTGCCTCGGCGGTCTCCTCTACGTCCTCTTCTTCGGGCTCAGGCTCGGATGCCTTCCGGATGGCCTCGAGCTCGTCCGCATACGTGAGACACTCGGGACGCTCTTGATTTTCGCTGGAGCCATCCCCGGCTTGAGCTTGAGCCTGAGCCATGGTCTTCTTCATCATGGTGCTCAGAGTGTTGGAGGGGCCTATCTCGACATATCGTTGGTGCTGCTTTTGCGTATCCAACAGCGAGTCCTGGGTGGCAATCCTGGTTTCGATGGGTCAGTCATGTTACCTGCCCCAACCTTCTAAAATCACGGGGGGACGTCGCGCAGGCTAGCCTACCACTGGACCGGCGATGAGAGCTGGTGTCTATATCACAGAGCTAAGTCAGAAAATCGGTACTCTAGCAAAACAGACTGGGCAGTCTGGTGCGGTGCACCGCAAAGGTTAGGAGACATACTCCAGCAGAGCAAGGACCATTTCGTAGGCCACCTCACTATCCACCTGGCCCCCACTTCCACTGGGTGCTCCGTCCGTCGCCATGACCGCAAAAAGTAAGATTACGTTGACTGCAGCGACTTCAACCTAGGCAAGTATGGTTCGGTCCTGTCAAAAGAAAGTGAAGTGACAGAGTTGCGGCAAGCGAGAGACACAGAAAGAAAGCAGCATAAAATGTTGACGAGTTTCCCTTGAAGCCTGTTTTGGGACAAGAGATGTGGTGTATAATAGTAATAGGCTTACAATGAGTCGGGCAACTGTACCTAATGTTACTTGGTGGTTCTAAAACGGTAACTACACCTGCATAGACTGCTCAGCTTTCCGGATCGCTCGGTAGGTACCACTGCCACGTGTGATTAGGAACATGCTGCCGCTTGGCATGTGGGGATTCGCAAAGCATCTACTATGGGTAGTATCGTAGTCCCACCTAGTAACCTTTGTCATGGTCCCTATGCGCCTGGTCAGGGTGAACTAGATGCGTTAGGTGGCAGAAGTGAGAATGTCAATGGGTGAAGTGGTACCACCCTTTGGACGCCCCGGTAGTGGCACCACTTTTCTACATCAGTTGCCCAGAACCAAGCCAGCATATCCTGGTTTCCATTTATTATCTTTTTTACACAAACTGACTGCTGTTACAAACTGACTCGGACAGAATTCTAGTGCAGCACAGACCCAGGCGGCTGGTTCATGGTAGTCGGCTAGGCGGTTCGGAGACACAATGCCAACAGTATCGACGACCTGAAGAATGAAAATCTAAAGCCAATAACTATGCGTAGATACAAATGCGGGTCTGAATACATATGCGACGACCTCGGGGACATACTGGAATTTAGCACTAGTGGAGGAACCCTCGAAAGAAATACCTCAGGAGACTCGTGTGCGCCTCGCGGCCTTGTGCGCTAGGCCTAATTAGTCACTTACACGAGAGGGGGGACAGGCCTTCTTGGGAGCATCCAACGCCATCATACGGATAGCGTCTTCTTTTTGTCGCGCTCATCTCGGCGATGATTCAATACTGCATATCTAAACACTTTAGGAAATATTGTCATGTTAACTTAAGCAGATAGAGACCTGCAAAGCTTGTTATTATAATATCTAGGTAAGCAAAGATGCACAGCATTTAGATCTTTGCTTGAGTCTTGGTCGAATGAACATAGGAAGTGAGTGAAAGTAACAGCGCTCGAAATTCATGATTAATCATTATATAATTATGATAGACAATGTGGAAAAGAAGGACACATATCCATCTTGTCTCCATTCGTACTATAAATGTCTTCGTAACCAATAAAGTCCAACGAACACCTATCAGGGCTGAGGTACATGCAGGGCATGCCCTCTTCAGCCTGCAGCCGCGCCCAGCCGGCGCTGGATTTTGACAGAAGCTGATTGTGAATCCATTTCCGGATCCTAGCGCCACACACTATGATCATTTCTTCCCCCCTTGTCTCTTGGAACACCAGCTTCAGCATGGGGTGAATCTTTCGCCCTTCCGATGATGTGCCTGCCATCAGTCCTTCTACGCAATGGTCTTTGGAGTTGGTGTCCGATGTGAGGCGGTGCTTGATACGGACTTCGCCGTTGCGTTGGATCCACCGCGACCCCAGCTCGTCGTCCCAAAGGCCCAAGGCCTCTTCGATGATTTGGAGCAGGTCGTAATGCAAGCTTTCACATTCTCGAAAGAAGGCCTGCATTATCATCTTGAACTTATCTCCACGCACCCCTATGGGCCACGGTGTTGGGGATTGTCTGTCGTGCAACGGGCCTGCTGCGAAAAATTCCTGGACGCAGCATTATCAGTACACTACAAGATGGAGAGAGAGAGAGAGAGTACCTGGGTAAAGACGCCACCTGCGAGACCTGTTCTTCACACTTTGCACTAGGTACTTACATGCTCGCATTGTGCCCCGTAGCCCCGGCAAAGACCGTTTTCTGAGCCCGAGTTCACCGCGGAGAGTTTCAACTGCTTCGGGAAACCAAAGAAGAATTCTTTACTCTACTCGCCGAGATCAGTTACGTGGACTTGAAATGGGTATAACCCCCCCTATTCCATTTTTGGGGTGATTTCTATTTACCTACCGACTCGAATGCTCGCTGTATCTTACAGGCAGAGAGGCCGTGTCCTGTGATCCTGACAGCGCCATGTATTGCAAGAGAGGCAACAAGTTGCTGAAGGAGCTCCTTGCGTTCGAAGTGGGGCCCGTCATCTAGATTCAGAATGGAGGTATCGAGAACAAGAATTCTTTCCACCAACGCTGATGTTTCATCCATCGTGGCAACAAGATGGTTCAATTAGGATTGATCGACTCGGGCTTCCTCCAATTAGATTCCCGTGTCTTGTCGGGCAGAGTCGGGTAATATGGGTGCTATTATGTAGGTACTGCAGAAGTGGACGTGAATGGGGCGCCACTTCTGGTGTCTAGTGTTGAACCGGCCTCGACGTCCAAGAACAGTATGGATAAATCGGGCTTAGGAGGAAAGCCCAGTGCTGGTCCATAAATACTGTGGCACCACCACCTCTCGCTACCCAACGCCTGGCTCCGCTAAATGACTGAGCAGCTCAGGGCCACTTAAAGTTCGTCCCCATATAATAGCGGACAGGGGTACCACGAGAAGCTGCGTGGGTGGAACCACTCCCAACGCAACTATGCAGACCTCAGTTGTGTGTGTGAGGTGGAGAATGGGCTGAACACGAGTTCCAAGGTACCCAGCCTATCGAGCACCGGGTGACTATATGCGAGTTGACATGATGAAAACGTCGGCCATTTCGGAGACTCGTTGACTCGGGGATGAACTGCCCAGGTGGTAAAGAACCCTACCTAGGGAACTTTGCAAAACATTGGAAAGACGCGAGCACGCAGGACTGAAAACACCAGCGGGAAATAAAAAGTCAACCTTCGATCTCGATCTCCACTCGGCGGACAAGATGGGCAACCTCGCCAATGATGCCGCCCTTGACTGGGTCACCGGACCAACTCCGATCGAAGCAGTGGTACGAGGCGTTTCCTCAGGCACCGAACTCTTTCTCGCGTGCAAGGGCCCAGCAAGGATACCAGGCCAGCCCGTCGTCCTCTTCGAAGCGGGCCTGGGCGCAAGCAGCTCCAGCTGGCTCCCTGTGCAGCGCCTGCTAGACGCCCGCATCCGCAGCTACCGCTACGACCGAGCCGGGTACGGCCAAAGTCCCGTGCCCGTGCCCGTGCCCGTGCCCGAGTCCGAGTCCACCTGCACCATGGCTCGTTCGGCAGCCACCATGGCGGCAGAGCTCCTCGACGTCCTCGCTGCTGCTGGCGTGGCGCCGCCGTATATCCTGGCGGCGCACTCGTATGGCGGAATAGTGGCGCGGGAAGTCCTGGCGGCGGCAGGCTCGGATGCTGCAAGTGGCGGCGTCGTAGGCATGGTGCTGATCGACGCAAACCAAGAGAACACGCACAAGACGCTGCGCGAGCCACTTCTGCCACTGGTGGCTCTCGCAGGACCCGAACGGCTGGCGCTGCTCGACATGACGGGTCTACTGGCGGGCCGCGATCATTACACGCCAGAGGAACTCCACCACTTGACCATGGACGCGGAGAGGGAGTCCAAGGTGAAGATGGCGGCGAGAGAGATGGAATCGGTGCCCGCGAGCTCCGAAGACCTCGCGCGGAAGAAGCAATTCGAGACCATGGCGCTCATGATGAACCCGATCACCATAATACGCGGGGATACGAAGCGGGACTACCGGCGGGTCATCTTGGCCACCGTACAGGCACATGCAGGTGGCCACCAGGGAGAGACTGGCCGTGAGCTGGCAAAGGTCAGTGACTTTGTGGACTCGCGGTTCGATGCTCTGGATTGCGAGCTACAGAGACAACAAATGATGCTTTCTGCGAATAGCCGTTTCGTTCAGACCTCGGGGAGCGGCCATGCGGTGATAGCTACGGAGCCCCAGCTCGTGGCTGATGAAGTGTCGAATATTTGGGAAAGCTGCTTGCACGGAGGATTTTAGAGTCGGCATGATGATGGATGGTAGGTACTGGATTGTAACAGACAAGCACAGTTTGAGATTACAATCCATACTCATTATTTAGCTGTCATATCATACAAGCATGGTATTGAAACACCCATGCCTCCCATCCTCTGCTACAAAGACCTCCTATATTATACACCTGATTCCAAAGGATGAAACGGTTCCTGGCCAACTCCAACTGCTCTATGAAGAGGATTTAGAAAAACAAAAGGACAAAAGAAGACCACAACAACAAAAAAAAAAAAACATCAACGAGTGGCGCGTGTCAAGCTCATCCCACGCTGTGCCCTATCCAAATCCGCATACCCAACGGTAGCCTGGCTGAGGAGATCAGACACCAATGTATCCTCCTTTGCCTCCACCATAGCCCGCATGACAGCATCAAGCACAGCGACAAGCCTCCTCACGCCCTGCTCCTCCAACACCGAGTCGGAAAACAAGGCACGGATCTTGACGCCCTCGAGCACCTTGCCTCGCGAGACGAGCAACGAAACATCCAGCGTAAACGGCGCCCCGTCGTCGTTGAAGGCCGATAGCTCCCTTCGCAGCAGTCCGACCCCGCCCGCGGCCTGCTCTGCATACGGATCAAATGGGTGCACGACCACCTGCGGCGCCACGGCGCACGCAGCCGCCGCGTCGCGGGGCAGCACGCCCACCGCGTCCTCGAAGCCCACGTGCTCGTACGGCGCGAGGGCGCGCAGCTGGGCGCGCACGTGCGCGACAAAGGCGCCCAACGTCGAGTGTTTGTGCTGCAGGCGCAGCGGCACGCTCGTCACGGTGGGGCCGATGAGGTCCTCGACGCCGGGCACGGTGGCCGAGGCGCGGCCCGTGGACACGAGGCGCAGAACGGTGTCGGGGGTCTGCAGCTGCTGGTAGAGAGACAACCCGATCGCCGCGTAGGCCAGCTCGGCGTGCGTGCCGTGGGCGTGTGTGGGCGTGGGGGACGCGGTGGTGGTGGTGGCGGTGGTGGTGGTGGTGGACGCTGGGAAGGTGATTGTGTGTTGCAGGAGGACGCGTGTCGAGCGATCCTCTGCTGATTTGAGGGGAATCAAGGGTCGGGTTGAGACGCCGGCCATTGTGTTGCGCCAAAACGCGGTGGCTGCCTCGTGGTCTTGCTCTTGGAGCGCTTTGACAAAGTGGTTGAAGCCGACCTGTTCGCGGACAATCTCCGGCTCCTCCATATCTATAGGTATATCGCTGCTGGCCGCTTCCGCCAGACGAGCATACTCCCGATCGAGAGCCTCGAACACCCTGCTCATCGACCAGGCATCATATGTAGAATGGTGTAGCGCCAGGATGAACCACTTCCTGTTCAGCAGCGCCGCGCGTGTCAGAGGCCGTCCAAAGCCAAGCTCGCGGTGCCTGTCGGCGGCGATGAAGGCGTCGACGTGCATCGAGGGGCAAGCGGCGTGCATGATGTCGTCGGCCTTTGCCACGACCGCCTGCAGAAGCTCAAGCTGGCCGTCGTCGGCCTCCTGGGGGTTAGCCTGGGGCCAGGGGGACTGGATAATGCGTGTGCGGAGGATGGCGTGTGCGGACACGACACGGCGCCATGCCCGCTCGAGACGATCAACGTCGACGGTGTCTGGAATCTCAAAGACGTTGTGCAGCCAGAAGGCTCCCGGGCGGGCGAGTGTCTGCTGGACGATGGAGCGTTGGGTCGCAGTCAATGGGTACACATCCACTATGTCCTGCGGCTGTGAGCCACAGACATCCGCCGCCTTGACCTTCAAGAGGTCGAGGTCTAGAGGGACCGATCCATGTCCACCTGCCGGCAACAGGGAGAAAGCAGGCACTTGCGGTACAGACGCAGCCTGAGAGACGCCAGACCCAGACCTGCCTTCCAACAGCCGGGACAGCGCACCAAGGACAGGGTGGTCATACACATCCTGCACTGCCAGTGCCAGTGCCACTTTACCTTGACCCGCGCGCGCAAGCGAAGCCATCTTCATGGCGGCGATCGAGTCTCCACCGCACTCGAAGAAGTCAGCCTCGATGCCAAAGTCCTCGGGGCCCAGCCCAAGCACGGTGCACCACATCTTGTGCAGCAGCTTCTCCGTCTTGCTGTGCGGGGCCTGGATGCTGCGCTTGGTGGAGAGGGCAAAGCGCGCCAGGCTAGCGAAGCCCATGTCGGCGACGATGGCGCGGAGGCGCTTGCGGTCCGTCTTGGCCGACTGGCTGAGCGGCATGCTGGTCAAGGGCACGAAGAAGCTGGGGATCTGATACGCCGGCAAGACGGAGGCGAGCGCGGAGCGGAGGCCCTGCGTGTGCTCGACAAAGGCCTGCAGCGTTGCCTCGTCGGCCACAATGGCCGCATGCTCCCGATCCTGCGGCTGCCCGACTGGCGTGGTGTTCATGAACGCAACCAGGCGCAAGTCGTTGGCAACCGCCGGGTTCTCGATCATCTCGACGGCAACCTCGAGGCCCACGCCACCATCTAGGGCGGCGCGGATCTTGTTCTCGACCTCGCCGACGTCCACCTTCAGGCCATGGAGCTTGACCTGGGTGTCTTTGCGGCCCAGGAACTGCACGCGGCCGCCCGGCAGCCAGCGCGCCAGGTCGCCCATGCGGTAGATGCGGTTGCGCCGGTGCTCCGGGAGGAACGGCAAGCTCGTGACGAAGGCGTGCGCCGTCTTTGCGGGATTGTTGTAGTAGCCCGCCGCCACGTTCGGGCCCTCGACCACCAGTTCTCCGATGGCGCCAATGGGCATGAGCCGGCCGTAGTCGTCCGGGTCGACGATCCACGTGGCGCACCCCATGGACCAGCCAATGTCAGACCCCACGTCCGCCTTGGTGAAGTGGGGGTGCGCGTGGCTCCAGATGGACGTCTCGGCCGGGCCAAACGAGTTGATGAGATGCAATCGCTCGGCCCACGTGTTGACGTTGGTGACCGTGGCGGTCTCGCCTCCATACAGCAGCGTTCGGAGCGTTGGTACATGATCTGGATTCAGCAGAGACGCAACGCTAGGCGTCAAGAAGGCCCAATCGACGCGCATGCGTTCCATGGCGCCGGCCAAATCATTCATTCGCTCTTCGTCTGATGGGATACAGACCTGGTGTTGATAGGATGTCAGCTGGTGGAAAAGTGGAATGGAGGGGAACAACTTGCCGTCGCGCCCCGTGTCAGCGACGTGAAGATCTCACCAATGCTCACGTCGGACGTATACGCCGTGAACTGCAGGTTCCGCCCGCCCTTGTTGTAGCACAGGGTCTCCCCGTGGCCACGCATGCTGCTGCTGAAGGCAGAGTGATCGATCATGATAGCCTTGGGCTTGCCGGTGCTTCCGCTGGTGAAGAGCAAAAACGCCAGCTCCTGGGGCGCAATACTGCCCTGCGCCCCATGCTCGCCAGCCAAGGCACCGTCGTCTTGGATCGAGGGCCCGACGCAAAAGTAGTTGAGGTTGGGGAAGTGGGCTTCGACGAGAGACAGGTTCGCCGCACTGCAAAGCACCAGCTCCGCGTCGACATCAGACACGAGCGACTGGAGCGTCTCGGGCGGCTGTGCCGGGTTCAGTGCGACGTTGGCGGCGCCGACCTTGAGTACAGCCACCATGGCGACGACGGCCCACATGCTCTTCTCGAAGATCAGTGGCACGCGCATGCCGGTGCGCAGGCCGCACGACTCCCAGAGGTGGCCTGCGAGGCGTGTGGACAGCTCGTCCAACTCGCGGAAGCTCATGACGCCCTCCCACGAGACGAGGGCGTCCGCATCAGGCTGCGTCTCCGCTTGCTGGTGGAACAGCTCGTGGACCAAGGCCTCCATTGGTTCGGCCACGGCGCCGTTCCATTCGTGCATTTCCGCCACGTCCTCAGGGGCGGCAAGGCTCAGGTCCGCCACGCGGCGCCCTTCAGAGCTAGAACTACCGTCGCAGAGCTGCATCACAAGGTGGGTCATCTGGCGGAGGAACCTTTGCACTTGGTCAGGCTGCAGCACCTGGTCGTCATGGGTGGCGACGAGATGCAGCGTGCCGTCGGCCGAGACAGTGGCCTCGAGCACGAGCGCGCAGCTGAGAAACCCGTTCTCCAGCCCGGAAGGGGGGGTGGACGTGAAGGCGAGGTCCCCGGCCGCCTCCGAGTCCACGTTCTGCGGAGCGGCGGCATCCGTCTCGTCGACCTGGACGACAAGCAGGCTCTGCGCATCCACGCTCGCCAGCGCCTCCATGTTGTAGCGCCTGATGTTCTGCATGCCATGCTGCTCGTGGGCCAGCATGCCCGCAGACTCGGCCTGCACTTGGGCCAAGAGCCCATCGACACGCCTCTCACGCTCAATGCCCACGCGCACGGGGATGGTGGCCAGCGTCGGCCCGGCGACCAGCTCGGCCGATGGCAAGAGGCCTGATGCACGGCCGTACACGGTGGAGGCGAAGACAACATCGTCGCTGCACGAGTAGGCGCCGAGGAGGATCGCAAAGGCCGTGCGTAGCCAGGTCGTTGGCGTAAAGCTCCTGGCACTTCGATCACCCGGCAGAGGCGTAGTGACTGTCTGAACACAATTCGACCTGGGTCGGTAGTCCAAGGTCGGCAGCTCGGGCCAAGTCGCTCGTGGAGCACCGCTAACGTAGCGTTGCCAGAAGCTCTGGCTGCTACCGGTATCGAGAGTGGTGCCGGCAGCGTGAGCTGCAGCCTCGAGACGGTTGATGAAGACGTTGTAGGGGATGAGTGTCGGCCTGGGCTTGCCGGCATAGGCACGCCTCACAGCGGTCAAGAGCAGACCAAGCATCCATCCATCATATACAGCATGGTGGAGGGTCATGACAAAGTAGTGCTTGTTGCTCTTCTTGTCCTGGAATGCTGCCAGCCGGAGCATACCATCCCCAGTCTGCATCTTGTCCCGTGCGTCGAGCTTCAGGTAGTCGTTCAACGTGCGAGGCTTGAGCCAACGGGGCTTCTCGTTGACGACGGCCTGCATCAGCCGAACGCTGCCATCCGCCAGCATGGACGGGAAGAAGCGCGTTCTCAAGATCGGGAAGTCGTCCAGCACCGAGGACCAGGCCTTTTGGAACCGCGGCAGATCCGTGTCAGGCGACAGCTCATGCACCATTTGAGCAACATAGCTTCCTTGGGCATCTTGGGACACGGCCAAGAGGCCTTCCTGAAGGGGTGTGCATGGGTAGACATCCTCGATATCGCCCTCCTCAATTCCCAGTTGGTCCGCCGCCGCCGCGATGAGCCCAGACGCAGTAGCTACTTGGACGCCGCCGACTGTCGCGTACGGGGCAACGACGACCATACGTGAGCAAGACGCTGCGCTGCCGCTGCCATCTCCGGCTCCCGCTTCCTCGTCCTCGTCCTCGTCCTCGTCCTCGTCCTCGTCTCCATGCTGAGCGTTCTCGGCAACGGCCGCGACCTGCGCCATGTCCTGAAGAACGGAATTCTTAAAGATCTGCTCCACAGAGACGCGGACGCCCTCGCGGCGGGCCAGCGAGACGAGGCGCATCGCAGACAGCGAGTCGCCTCCGATCTTGAAGAAGCTATCCCGCACGTCGAGCTCCAGCTCACGACCGCCCAGGGCCATGCCCCACAGCCTCGCGAGCACGCGCTCCATCACCGTGCCGGGCGCGTGCAGGTGCCCGCTGGTCTGGCCGCTCATGCCCAGGCGCGTCAGGTCGGCGGCGGGTACCAGCGACGCAAGGTGCTTGAGGATCTTGCGGTCGGTCTTGGCGGACGCAGTCAGCGGCATCTCGCGCAAGGGCACCAGCGCGCTGGGCACCATGTGGCGCGGCAGCGCGGCCAGCAGGGCGTCTTCCAGTCCGTCGAGGGCGTTGTGCATCGTCTCTGAGGTCTCGCTGATGAGCAGGGACAGCAGCTTCTGAGTCTCGGGGTCGGCAGTGGCGGTGGCGGTGGCGGTGGCCTGGTTGGTGGACGTCGAAGTCTCTTGTAGCGGGTTCTTGGGCGCGAGGAACGCCGCCAGAATACGGCCGGAGCCAGCCGGGTGCGGCGTGACCACGTCGACGGCGACGAGCATGGTGTCGGGGACTTTCTGGCGGATCTGGTGCTCGATCTCGCCCAGCTCGATACGCAGGCCGTTCAGCTTCACCTGGTGGTCGCGCCGGCCGAGGAACTGCACCATGCCGTTGGGCAAGTAGCGGGCCAGATCACCACTGCGGTAGAGCCGCATGCCCGACCGGCGGTCAGCGGGCATCCAGGCCGGGTCCGTGACAAACGTCGCATTGGTCTTGTCGCTCGCGTTGAGGTAACCGGCGGCGACATTGGGGCCCTCGGTGAGCAGCTCGCCGACGGCCCCGATGGGCATCAGCTTGTTGTAATCATCGGGATCCGTGATCCAGGTGGCGCAGCTTACACCATAGCCGATGTTGCTGCCGACGTCGCTCAGCTCGACAGGGCGCGGAATGCAGTGCGACCAGATGGACGTTTCGGCTGGGCCGAAGCTGTTGATCAGGTACAGGTAGGGCGCCCAAGTCTTGAAGTTGTCCGGAGAAGCCGTCTCGCCACCAAAGACGAGCGTCTTGAGCGACGGGACTTCCTGGGGCGTCAGCAGTGTCGCAACACTCGGCGTGAAAAAGGCCCAGCTCACGTTGAAATCGCGCATAGAGCCCGCAATGTTGTTCTTGCGGTCCCAGTCCGAGGGTACGCACACGCAGGATCCCAGGGCGAGCGAGGTGAATATCTCTCCGATGCTGACGTCCGACGTATAGGCCGTGAACTGAAAGTTGCGTGATCCGGGCCCGGTTGTGAACCGGAGAACCTCGCCATGCCCTCTGATGCTGCTGGAGAATGCTCGGTGGGGAATCAAGATGCCCTTTGGCATGCCCGTCGACCCAGATGTGAACAGCACAAAGGCATTGCTCGCTGGCACGACCTCAACCTCCTGGCTCAAGCGCTGGGGCAGCGAAGGCTGGGCCGCCAGCGCCCGCACGGTGTTGGCATCGAGGACCACGACGCGCCGGCCCAGGCTGGCGGCAAGCTCGCGGTTCTGGCCACTCGCGACCACTATGCACTCTCCCATGCCGGAAACAAGCCCCTGCAGCCGCTTCGTCGGATGCAAAGGGTCGAGAGCGACGCTGGCGCCCCCTGCTTTCAGGACGCCGAGCATGGCGACGACAGCGAGGCCGCACTTCTCAAAGAGCAGCGGCATGAACGTCCCCGACTGGACGCCCATGGACCGGAGCCACCGAGCCAGCTTCTCAGAGACCGCGTCCAGCTCTGCAAACGTCCACTCGCCGTCGCGCGCACAAATGGCGGGCGCGTCAGGCTGGGCGTCCACACGCTTCTCAAAGAGCTCGTGGACCCCTTTCTCGAGCGGCTCGGGGACGTTTCCGTTCCATTGCTGCAACTCGCCCCACTGCTTGGGGGCAATGTGGTAGATGTTTTGCAAGAGCAAGCCGGGGCTGGAGCAAGTGTCGCCGGTCTGGGTCTGGGTCTGGGTCTGGGTCTGGAGCAGCACGTGTTCGAAGTGGTCGAGAAGACGTTGTACTTGTACCTGCTCGAGTACGACCGGGTCGAAGCCGACATCCACCACCAGAGTATCCGTGTCTGGAGATACGGTAATCTCAAGCACGAGCGCGCAGTCGCGAACAACGTGACTCGGGTTCTGGAAGCCAAGCTCCGCCTCTTCACCCACTGTGAATGTGCTGGTGCTGCTGGCAGACTGCGAGCTAGAGTCGTTGTTGGGCCGAGAACGCACCATGACAAGATTCTGGAATCGGCAGGCGGCGGCGCAAGACTCGTTTATGGTCTTGATGTTCTCGATGCCGTACTCAACATGGGCCATCAAGGACTGTGTCTGCGCTTCAACGGCCTGCATAAACCGCAGACTGCTGCAGTCGTGGTCCTGGTCCAGGTCGTCGATGTTGATGCGCTGCGGCACGACAGCCAGCGTGGGTGCGAACGTCGCCTGCCCGCCGTCTTCCTCCGAGCCCGAGACCTGTGGGACTAGTCCGGCTCCAAAAAGGACATCGCCAGAGTCTTGGTACTTGGACAGGGTGAGAGCCCAGGCGCCGTGGACCCACGCCGTGAGCGTTGCCAAGGAGCTGGAGCCCGCCGTGGGTTGTGGCAGGAGGATATTCTTGTGTGCGTGGAAAGCTGCGAGTGCCTGGTGTGCTGGCATGACCTCTGGGAAGTTTGGTGTGGAGCAATCCTGCAGTGCTTGGGCCCAGAAGCGCTTGTGCATCTCAGTCTCCGTCTCAGTCGTAGTCTTCGTCTCCGTCTCGGCCTGCTCGATCGGGTCGGCTCTTCCCAAAGCAGCCAGCGTTGGCATTGGCATGGGAGACGCCGAGGTGCTTAGCACGGACTCGCCCGACCCGTGTAGAGGCCGAGGCAGGGCTGCATTCAGGACCTGGAGCATCTCATCAGTCTTGGCTGTGTCGAACACCGCACTATGGACCGTCATGACGACCCAGTTGACTCTGCCGTCCCGTCCCACCCCACGCACAATGCCAAAGCGAGAAAGCGGACTGCCGAGTTTGAAGGGCAGGTTCTTGTCGGCCATGGTGTAGTCGTGTACATCAAGAGCCTCGGGTCGCCACTCGATCGGCGCCGCAATAACAGCCTGCATCAGCCGCCCGCCACGAGCACGGATCAGGCGCGTCCGGAGAATGGGGGCCTGCTGATAGAGGCCTTCAAATGCCACCGTCATCTCGTCACGGCTCACGTGCTCCGGGACCTTGAAGATGACCTGTGAGGAGAAGGCAGACGGACATCGGAGGGAGGCTTCCATCGAGGCCGCTTGCGTGGCAGTGCAAGGGGAAATCTGCTGCACCATCTCATCAGAGACACCGCATTCGACGGCCACATGCTTCGCAGCCCTGGCATGGACTGCACCTCCACCTTGACTCGACGCAGGGGCGCTGCTGTCCAGATTGGCAGCAACGCTGTCCAGCGTGGCCTCGGGGTGTGCCATGAAGGCCGCGATGACCCTCTCGAGCTGCCGCGCAATCTCAAGGACTTGGCCGTGGCGCAAGGCGCGGTCATCGTACGACAAGCGCAGCGGGACCGTGCTGCCTTTGCGCGGGAACAGCTCCAACACTAGCCCATAGTCCATGGCGTCGGCTTTCTTGCTGACGGGCCCGTCGTCGTTGTCCAGGGCCATCAGGAGTGACTGGCTGTAGCGCACCGCATCGGTTGTCTGGACGTTGACCAAGGTGCGGAAAGTGCACGCCCGCTGGCCGTCGGGTCCGAGATCGTGGATGGCCGACAGGCCCACCTGCTCCCAGTCGTTGATCTGCACCGCCTGCAGACTCGTCGTCTGCAGGAACTCGGCCACGGTGGACGCGTAGTCCAGCTGCACACGCATGGGGCATGTCGCGATCATGGGGCCGACAATGCCGGTGCAGTTTGCTACCGGCGCATATCGGCCTCCGTTGGTCACGCCAAACACCACGTCGTTGGCGTGCTCGTAGCACCCCAGGAGGAATGCCCAGGCGGCGCGGAACACTATCCGTCGTTGCAGAGTCAGTTACTTCTCGTGGCAGTCAAGAGTTGGACGCGGAAACAACTTACCGTTGGCCTGGGTGAAGTTCATCTTGGTATCGACGTGAGGCAGTGGGTACGTGTACAGGGCGTTGGTACGGAATGGTGAAGCCCACTGGCTCGAGCCCGCTGAGCGCAAGCTTGCCTCGTGGGCCAGAGTCTCAGTGGTGGCGTAGGGGAAGACGGGCGTGGGAACGTCCAGGAGCTGCTGTGCCCAGAAAGCCTTTCCGGCAGGGCTTTTGCGAACCTCAAGACTATAAGAAACAAAGGTATTAAAATTAGGGGGCGTTGGGAGCATCTGTGCCCCTGATGCGACATCACCGAGATGCCTCGCGATGAGTTCGAGAGTGACCATGTCATAGGCGGCGTGGTGGGCCTCCCACAGCACGACCGGCGTGGCTCGGTCCTCGGCCAGCACTACTCTCATTCTCGACAGAAGAGTGCCCAGGGCCATGGTTGGCTTGGGGAAGTCTTGGACCCATGTGTCTAGCGAAGCGACCCGCGCAACTTCAACTCGTTTGACAGCACTAACCTCTTGCCCCGAAAGAACGACTTGGATGAAGCCATGTTCTGCCGAGGGCGCCATTGCTGTCCGCAAAATGGGGAGTTTCTGGATTGTCTTGTCCAGCCACTCGCGCAGATCCTCCGGGTCGATGGGGGAAGTGCAGGAAAAGAGCCATTGTGACACATATGTCCCGGGGATGCTGAGGGAGCGAGCCATAAGGCCCGCCTGCAATGCCGTGGCCGGGTACACGTCCTCGATGTCGCCGCGAGCAACGCCGCATTGCTCAGCGGCAATCCTGACGTCCTCCTCGTCCACCAGCTGGAAAGGCTGCAAAGGCGCCAGCTCGGCCGTGGAGGGGCCGGAGCCGGAGCTCGCCAGGGCCACGAGCGCTACCAAGTCGGCGAAAAGGGGCGCGTGGAAGACCATCTCGCGCTTGAGACATACTGCTGGGAATTGGTGGGTGGCCGCAGCCACCAGTTCGGCTGTAGCTAGGGAGTTGCCGCCTAGCTCGAAGAAGTGGGAGCCTGGGTTGATGTCTTCCGGGTCAATGTCGAGGACGTCGGCCCATAGTTCTCGCAACATGTCCTCCAGGGTCTCGGTCTCCCCTACAGACTGTTGCCCGTCGCTGCTGAAGTCATCCGCGGAGCCGCAATCCATAGACACTTGAATTTCAATGGCAGACGACTTAGCACGGTCGACGTCCGATGCATCGAACGGTGTGATGTCCAGAGAAGGTGCCATTGTTTGGTGTTTGTGAGTTTGTGCGTCTATTGTACAGGTGTGTGTCGCCTTGGTGTGCTTGGCGCGAGCCGTTGGGTTGTTGTAAACTTCAAAAGGATGCCGTACAGTACAAAGTTGATGCGTAAAGAAAAGAGAGCCTAAGCGGAAGAATGTTGATAATATGATATGTACATATGTCTGATCCGGAAACATACCTCTGGTCCGGAACCCGGTCTCCTGGCTCTATCCATATACCCAAGGACATACTGCACACCCGACCACGTGGATTTGAGCATCCTATCCTTGCAGAACGTGGCGAAAAGGATATGAACCATGGCCGTCACATAATCGCTGTTGTGGGACCGCTACTTGCTCTCTGACTGACGGCATGTCATGGCACCACCGATTCACGTCCCCGGGTGGCACCACCACCAGTACCAAGCATTAGAACCGACAACCCTGCTGGCAAATTATTAATATCTGTCGAATGCTTCATCCACACCCAGCTCGAGGATAGATTCGGACATGATACCAGCCTACTGAAAATAGACGTGGATCCGCTTTAGATGGGCAATGTCAATGATCCAGGCGCCTTGGAAACACGGAACACGAAAAACACTAGCCAGTCCACTCGAGTCCCTTTCGTTGTCTTGCCGCCATAGTTGAGTGACAATCCAATAGCACACACAGTCTTGGCCCACTTCCACAGCCCAGCATTGAACCAAGATGGCTTCAGCAACACCAGCAACAAGCGACGCCCTGGTTGTGGGCGGCGGGCCAGCAGGCCTTGCCGCGGCTCTGGCCCTGTGTCGACAGAATCACACCGTGACCGTCTTGGACTCTGGGGAATATCGCAACGCAAATGCCACCGAGATGCACATGGTCTCGACGTGGGATCACCGCAGCCCCCGCGACTTCCTCGCAGCGAGTCGAGCAGAGCTCTCGCAGCGTTATCCGGACCAATGCCACCTAGTGCAACTGGGAGGAGAGGTGACGGCCATCGAACGGGTATCGCACCCCTCAAGAGGCACCCCTCTGGCTCAAGGCCTCACTATTTTCGAGGCTAGGTGCAATGGGAGCGGACCGGGACCTGCGGGGCCCCAGAAGTGGCGCGGTCGGAAAGTCATTCTGGCCACGGGCGTCCGTGACATATTGCCTTTTATCGATGGCTTCGACGACTGCTGGGGCACCGGCATCGTCCATTGCCTACTGTGCCATGGCCACGAGCAGCGCGGGGCCGCGTCAGTCGGCATCCTTGCCCTGGACGATTTCGCAGAGCCATCCACAGTCCTGCGCGTCGTGCGCTCTTGCAAGCAGTTTGCATCCAACGTCCGGATCTACACCAACGGCAACAAACGAGCAGCCACACAGCTTCGGGCGGTGGCGGTGCAGGTCGCGGGGTGTGAGGTGGAGGCTGCCGTGATCGAGCGGCTGGAGATGGTCAAGATGGCCGCCCCGCCGGGACGACATCGCGAAGACGGCGGCGAGGAACACGAGCCTTGTTGGGAAGGGCTCCACGTCGTGTTGGAGGGGGCCGAGGAAGGCACCATTGCGCCGGGCCATGTGCAGACGTTCGCCATGTATCACGCGGGAACGGAACAGGCTAGCGGGTTGGTCGAGGCTATGGGCGTGGAGCTGGACGAGGCCGGGGAGATCAAGCTTGGTGCTTTCCAGGAGACGTCGCAGCCCGGAGTGTTTGCCGCCGGAGACTGTGCATCTCCGCACAAGTATGTCTCGATTGCTTCAGCTACAGGTTTCATGGCCGGTGCTGGGGCAGCGCAGCAGCTGCAGCTCGAGGGCGTGCCGAATACGTAGAGAACCATTAGCAGGTTTTACATACTTTTACATTTACAGCTGAGATATGAGGTCCATGCATTTGAAACAACCTCGCGCACTCCAAAGCTCCATAGCGTAAGTAAAATGGCTTGTGACTTTACAAAAGGCTCCAGCTGCAATTTATCGCAAACTATGGCCAGTTTTGGAGGTGGTTACTAAGGAACTACCTTTTGTTTTTACCTTTTGCTTTTCACTTGCCTTGCGAGTTTCTGTACCTGTGCAGGAATATACGAGTAGTAGTAGTAGTGAGTTTATCTTGTTCAGAGATTACACAATAGGGATTTCGATCTCGTCCTGGGGCTGAGGCAATATAGTCGGCGCATACCCGGAACAGTGAAACCTTAAATGGAAGACCCGGAGCGGATGTGTTCCGACCCCAGAGCTTTCGTCCACAGTAGAAACAGAAACGGCCAGGTCAAATCTTGTTGGAATAAGATATTCCACGGTACAGCAGGTTGAGATGCCACCACGACCAGAACACCACCGGTACACAGTAGCCAAACACAGCCAGTCGTCCGACTCATTACTGACAAGGTAAACATTGATGATGCCCCTCGACAGGCAGCGCTTGGCCAGGGCCAGGGCCAGGAATAGATTGCGCCACGTGCAATCTGTGGATCAACAAGCGACCTCAGAAATGGGAACCTTTGGGGTGGCACCACCTGGGCACTCACTGGCACTGGCAAGCCCAAGTGATGCCCCACCGCCTCCTCCACCACCAACACCACCACCACCATCGATTCTCGCCGCCAAGGTCCCCTCTATGGCCCAATGCAAACAGACCAGTTTCAACCGCCATTCACCAAAGCGACGACGTAACGAGTCAGCCATGATGGACAGGTTCCTGTCTGCCACTGTCTACTTTCATGCCTTTTACCTAGGTAGACTGCCGGTACTTCCCAAGTACTGCGTTACTACCTAGGCAAGGTAGCCATATACTCGAAATGGAAGCGTTAATACTCCCTCTGCCTCGTCCGTTTTCGCCTCAGACCAACTGAGTAGTCTCACCCAGCTACGTATCTTGACTGGTCTGCTGCCTTTGCCTCGTTGACAGGACTGGCGTCCAGAGACACATCCCAACACATACTGTGCCCCAACAAAGAAGCCTCCCTCTACTGTAATCACTAATTACCTACACACATCCGTTCCCATCCCATCCACTCCCAAAATTCAGTCGGCACCAATCTCGAGCGCCATGGCTCCCCGGCCTCTTTCCATCCACGATACGAGCCCGAGTGCCCTCCGGCTTGGGGGCGACACCCCCTTGCTCATTGTCTGGGGTGGACTAGGCTTCTCGAGACGCCCCATCAGAGATCTACGCGACCTATATGCACTCTACACGGATGAGCTGACAGACTTCCTGCAACATTGCAGCAGCGTACTTCAGCCGTTGCTGAGTGAGGAGGCTGCCGAAGCAGCAGGCAAGACAACGGCCGACCATGTCCAGCAAAGTCAAACCCTCATGGACTGGATCACGGGCCCATCGAAACGGTCCCCATCAGTATCCCATGCGACCACCATGGCGGTGACCACCATCTTGCAGATGAGCCGCTACGTGCTCCTGTGCAAGCGGCTAGACAAGACACCCGGCGACGTCGCCCGCGCCAGCTCGGCCTTTACTGGCCATTCAGTTGGCCTCTATGTCGCCATCGGTATGGCCGCGGCAGACTCGTGGGAGTCCCTCCCTGCCATCGCGGACGGTGTGCTGACAGGCACATTCTACGGAGAGAAGTGTGCAAGCGCGGTGTGGGACAGCACGAATTTCGTCTCCCAGGCATCCGCAACGGACTGCATGCGGCGGGGGGAGGGCACTCCGTCGCCCATGCTGTCCGTGGCCGGCCTGGACCATGCTCGGCTGTCCGCAGAGATGGACGCGGTGAACGCAAAGCTCCCGGCCGACCGGAAACTCCACATCGCCCTCACCAACGACGTCGACTCGTTTGTCGCAGCTGGTGGTCCCGAGGGCTTAGTTGCGCTTTGTGCCAGACTTCGGTCACCCACAGCCACAGCCAGCCCTCGGAACGCCAACATTTCTCTTCAGTTCATCCCAGTCTCGAGCCCCTTCCACAGCGCGCACATCCAAGACTGCACAAAGAGCCTGGCCAAGAAAATGGAGAGATTCGTCATCAACAAGAGCGACTTGCTTGCTCCGGTCTGGCCGCTCGACTCGTTTCTGGACGCCTACAGCGGCGAAGTCGCAGACAACATCTCCCCCTTGATTGGCGAGTTCATCTACCCAAAAGCCGTCGACTGGCCTGCCATCATGGGGAAAATGACGGGGAGCGGGAGGTGGCATGTGCTAGACTTTGGCCCTGGCGGCTCCGGTGGTGTTGGCGCCTTCATCAACAAGATGAAGGCGGACCCCAGGACCAAGGTGTACACTGTCTTCCCGACAGACACTTTCGGAGGCGCCAAGAAGTACACGACTGGCGTTCCCCCGATGCTGTCCGTCCTTTCCAGCGACCCGAATCCGCAGACATATGCCCGTGTCGACTTGGGAAGACGCTGTCTGCCCGCTGATTCCAACAGGGCCGACACCGCGGCCGGGTCGGCATCCAAGGCCAAGTTCACCGAATTGATGGGGCTGCCTCGTGTTTTGGTCGCCGGCATGACACCCACGACTTGCGATGTTGATCTCGTCGCTGCTATCATGAACGCCGGCTTCTATGTCGAGTTCGCCACTGGTGGATACCATGACGCCGACTCGTTGGCCGAGGCTATCCGGTCGCTGGCTAGCAAGATCCCCAGCGGCCGCCTCATCACGCTCAACATCATCTATGCAAACCCGCGGGGCCTGGGCTGGATGATCCCCCAGATCGCGACACTGGTCCGCCAAGGCTGCCCCATTGGCGGCCTCACCATTGGCGCCGGCGTGCCCGATGCGGCCGTCGTCGGCGAATGGGTCAAGCTCCTGGAGCTGTCCTACATTGGCCTCAAGCCAGCATCGGCGGACGCGATCCTGCAGGTGCTGGACATTGCACGAGCGCACCCCACACTGCCGGTGCTTCTGCAGTGGACTGGTGGCCGAGCCGGCGGCCACCACTCGCGCGCCGACTTCCACCAGCCCATCCTCGACACCTACCAAGCCATCCGGGAAGTCAACAATGTGGTTCTTGTCGGCGGCAGTGGGTTCGGCGACGCCGCAGGCTCTGACTCTTGGCCGTACATCTCCGGCGAGTGGGCGCACGCATTCGGGCGCCCGCCTCTGCCGTTCGATGCCATCCTGATCGGCACGTGCGTCATGACCACCAAAGAAGCCAAGACGAGCTCGGCTGTCAAGCAAGCCATGGTCGCCGCTCCGGGTGTGGGTGACGCGGACTGGTCAGCTACTTGGACTGCGCAAGCGGGCGCCGGCGGTGTCATCTCGATCATCTCCCACCTGGGCGAATCGATGCATGTCCTCGCGACACGGGGCATGCTGCTCTGGGCAGAGCTGGACAGGACTCTGTTCAGCCTGTCCAAGGAAAAGATGCTGGCGCGCCTCGGCACACACCGAGCCGAGATCATCTCCAAGCTCAACAAGGACCACCAGAAAGTGTGGTTCGGGCTGGACTACGACACGATGGAGCCGGTAGACGTCTGTGACATGACCTACTTGGGCGTGCTTCGACGTCTTGTGGACCTCGTGCACCCGGAGCGCACGGGGACGTGGGCGGAGCCTTCGTACAAAGCAACAGTCGACGACTGGATGGTGCGCATCCTGGAGCGCTTCGGAGCATCGCCAGATGGGATCAACGCACTCGCGGATCCCAGAGAGCAACTCAAGGTGCTTGCTGCCACGCTTCCCCAAGCAGACCAGCATCTTTTGTCTCTCGAGGACACGGACTACTTTGTCGATCTCTGTGGCAAGCGAGGCCGCAAGCCCGTGCCCTTCATCCCTGTGCTGGACGCCGACTTCAAAGTGTGGTTCAAGAAAGATCCATTGTGGCAGTCTGAGAACCTGGACGCCACCTTCCACGGCGACGCGGACCGGGTGTGCACGCTCGCCGGCCCCGTGGCTCTGCAGCACTGCACAGAAGCGGACGTGCCCGTGGCTGTCTTCCTCCAAGGCATCGAGCAAGGATACCGGGACCGAGAAGCCAGTCTCGGGCTATCGCAGGCTTCTGTTCAGATGTCCCTGGCATCGCCGCTTTACGCGGTCGACGAGCTCGCCCACCTCATTGGTGCCTCGTATGTCTCCATCGAGTCGGATCAGTTGCAGATCGCGCACGACTGCGCCCCTGACAGCATAGACGACGACCTGTGGCTGCTCTTGCTCGGGTCGAAACTGGGCCACTGGGGCAGACAGCTCATGGGAACGAAGAAGCTGGTTGGTGGCGGCGGCGGGCGAGCGTATGAGAACCCGGCCAGGCTGGTCTTCAAGGCGCAGCCGGGAGCTCTGGTACGCTTCTCGGACCCGACCAGTGACGGTGGGTACTCGACAGCCGAAATGCATGTCGCTGTTCGTGGTGGACAGGGCACCGGCATCGGCACCGAGGGTGTTGCTGTTGCTGACGCCAAAGTCTCCATCGACGGCACGACCATCACCATCTGGGTCTTCAATCCGTACACTGCCGACTCACAGACGGTCGACTTCCAGCTCAAGTTCGAATACCACGTCTCTCGTCCCTACTGCCCCATCTCGGAGGAGCAGGACGGCCAGGGCGACCGCTTGACCGATTTCCTTGGGCGCGTCTTCTTCGGCCCAGGGGGGCTGGCTGCCGGAAGACTGGGCGACACGGTGTCGCATATCGAGGTCGAAGTCACCAAAGAGCGCGTCCTCGAGTGGATGACAGCTACCGATGGTGTGGGCCTGGACGTCCAAGAACCCAACCACCTTGGCACGGCGGGCGAAGTCCCGATCGAATACTCAACCATCTTGGTCATGACGCTGATCTGGCAGCTGCTGCTCATCAGGGATTGGGATGTCGCTAAGCTCCTGCATCGCCGGACAACCATCTCGGTCAAAGATGGCCAACGCACTCTGGCCATTGGAGACAAGTTGAAGGTGGAATGGGGACTCGTTGGCTTGCACAGAACGGACGCTGGTATTGACGCCGAGTTCCACATGACATTCTTCCGGAACGGAGTAGAGGCTATGGGGCTCATCTACCTATTCTCTGTCCTCAACGAACGCGTGCCCGACTCCGCCGTCTTTGGAAATCTGGGACACAGCAAATTGACGTTGCCTCTTGCCAGCGAGGCGGACATCCAAGTCCTCCTGAGCAAGGCCTGGTTCAAGCCCACTGTCTCGACAGAAACCTTCCAGCCAGGACAGACGCTGGAGCTGGAGCTGGTCCGTGAGCTGAGCGCAAAGACGACAGGCCAAGTCTGGTACCAAGACGAGCAAGGCAAGCGGATGTTGTGCGCACGAGTGGATCCGGGGTCAACGTCCCAAGACCAAGAGACCAACGGCGCGGACCTCGTCGCCGACTTCATGAACAGGCGAGCTACACGCGTCGAAGAGCAAGTGCGGCTCCCCGAGGCCAAGGCGCTCAGGACGCAGGCCGGCAAGGCCTTCAAGGTCGCCGTTCCCAGCAACAGCGTCACGTACTGCGAGGTCACCAAGGACTTCAACCCCAACCACACACTGCCCGCCTTTGCCCGGTACTCTGGCTGGCGCGAGCCCATTTGCCAGGGCAACCAGACGGCGGCGCTCGTCCTCAAGCTCATCAGGCAACACGTGCCGGCCGCGTCGGTCGCCACACTGCGGCGCTACGACTGTGACTTCCGCTCCGTCGTCTACCAGGGCGACACGCTCGCCGTCTCGGTCAAGCAGGTGGCCATGCAACACGGCGGCACCGTGCTCAGCTTCACCGCGCAACGCGAAGGGTCCGATGTCGTCGTCGTCGCGGGCGTGGTGGAACTCGAAGCGCCACCGACCGCATTCTTGTTCACTGGCCAAGGCAGTCAGTTTGCTGGCATGGGACTGGACATGATCCCTCTAAGCCGCCCGAGTCGCTTGATCTGGGCACGGGCAGATGAGTACTTTGAGAACGCCTGGGGTAAGCACATGCACATGCACATGCACATATTCAAGACAGCGAATCTCTGTCTGTCTCTGTCTCTCTCACTTCCAACCTGGCTGACCACGATCCCTTTCACTCTCAGGTTTCTCCCTTAGCGACATTGTCAAGCGAAACCCTACGGCACTGACCGTCAACTTCAGCAGCCGCCAGGGAGCACGCGTCCGGGAGAGTTACCTAGCAGCACAGTCCATCCTGGAAGACTGCGACCCCCACGACCAGCGGGTGCTGTTCGAGGGCCTCCACGCCAAGTCGCGCTCCTTCACCTTCCGGCACGAGGAGGGCATGCTGAGCATGACGCAGTTCGCGCAGCCCGCCATCCTCGTGCTCGAGCGCGCCGCCTACGAGCACCTCAAGGCGCTGGGCCGCGTGCCACGCAACGCCTGCTTCGCGGGCCACAGCCTGGGCGAGTTCGCCGCGCTCGGGTGCATGACCGACGTGTGGACGCTGGAGGCGGCGCTCAAGACGGTCTTCCTTCGCGGCACCCTGATGCAGATGGCCGTGCCGCGCGACACGCGCGGCCGCAGCGGCTTCGGCATGGCGGCCGTCGACCCGTCGCGGGTGCGCGCGGACTTCGCCGAGGCGGACCTGCGCGCGCTGGTGGGCGCCGTGGCCCAGCGCACGGGCTTGGTGCTCGAGGTGGTCAACCTAAACATCCGCGAGAAGCAGTATGTCTGCGCGGGCGATAAGCGGTGCCTGGACGTGCTGCGCGTGGTGACTGACGCGCTCCAGGCGAGCGAGTCCGTCCCGGACATGACGGCGCGCTGGAGCGAGCTGGTGGACAAGCATAGCGCCGTGGCCGTGGCGCAGCTCGCGACGAGCGTGGTTCTCACGGGGGGCAAAGCCCTGATTCCGCTCCCGGGCATCGACGTGCCGTTCCACTCCAGCACCATGTCGTCGATGGCCAAGCTGTTCCGGAAGACTTTGGTCAATGCGATCGACAGCGAGAAGGTCCGGACGGAGGATCTGGTGGGCAAGTGGATTCCGAATGTGACGGGCAAGCCTTTCGCGACTGACAAGGCCTATGTGGACCTGGTCATTCAGCTTACTGGGTCTGCCAAGCTGACTGAGCTGGCCGCTGCGATCTAGATCTAGATGTGAGCGACTTCAGCGTAGAGCGTAGATGTCAGGTGGTAATGGGGGCGCTCTTCCAAGGTTTGACCCAACGTTGCTTTCTGACTGGAAGTGCCTTTGCTACAGTGCTTGGTAAGGACAGGTTGTACGGTAGTTTACACGATAGAGACCTCCCTCACGCATCGTTCCCGAGGCCACATTGTCAGTGAAACAGTTGCTCGAGATTCAATACTGTAGCTCTAGGTATGCAAATTGTCTAAACTGGGTATGCTCCTTTTGTGCGAAACCCCTGCCACCGCCTACCTCACCTGCATGATATGTATATACAAGTTTTGAACCCGGACTCCAGAATCTTGTCCGCTGGAACGGGCCATCTTTCACATCACAAATTCTAGAGTACAGTACATCACATTAGATTCTCTGGTGGTCGAACTCACTGGATGAAGTCCTCGACAGCGGCAGCTTCATTGCAGCCCGAGGAGGCTGAAGCGCCATGCGCGCCCCCCGCAGGCGCAGGGCGAGCATCTTCAGTTCGTCCAACATCAGGCCTTTCTCATCCTCCAGCTGCTGGATGTACTCAGTCGCCTCGCTCAACACTTCCGCCTTGTTCATTTTGGGCACCGTTTCACCGCCCCCTGGCCCGCCGGCGACCCCCTTCGCAGTGTTGGCGTTGACCGGGGTGGTGGCACCACCACCACCACCACCACCACCACCACCTGCACCACTTTCGTCCCCCTCCTTGCCCTTGCTGTCTTCCGGCCTTTGTAGAGCCTGTCCCAGCGACCCTTTCATCTTGCGCGACTCGAGGCAGCTCCGAAGTGCCTCAAATCTATCATTGATGCCCGCCCGGTACTTTTTCTCGGTCGCCGAGTGGGCCCGGTGCTGCTTTGGAGGTTGGAATCTCTGCTGTTCAACTGCGGCTGGGGCTGGCTGGCTCGGCGGCTGACTGTAGGCTGGGGGTGGTGGAATTGGTGAGAGCGAGGGCGAGGGCGAGGGCGAGGGCGAGGCCCACTTGTGTCGGCGTAATCTCTTGGCTGGGTGCCCTGTTGTAGTGGCCTCTGGTGACGCCTGCGCTCTAGCTGGTTGTGCATCTTGCTTCTCGCGAGGCGAGGCTGAGGCTTTGCGGTTATGCCACAAATCATCCGCACGAACCGCACTGTGATTGTTGCTCAAGTCGTTGGGCCCTGAGGGCGGGTCATTTCCGTCATGGTTGAACATTTCCCAAGACATGAAGTGAACAAGAGGAAGGTTTGATGATGATTTAAGGTGCGAGGTGGATGGGTAAGCGATTTCGGTAGACTGCGAGGTTGGTGGCGGCGTGGCCAGAGGCCCGCAGAAATCGTAGTAGGCGAAAGCACCTGCACCATGGTCGGGAGCTGTATTGACATGTGCATGTCCGTAATGAGAGGCTACTGGAACATTGTTGTGGTGCCCGTGGTGAAAGCCAGGTGATGGTGTTGGCATTGGCGTTGGTGGCCCCATGCAGGAGCTGGACGGTGCGGTGGCGACACCATTGTCGAAGCCGAGCCTCTCCATACCACCTGCAGGAGCGCATGAAAACCATAGATTTCCCCTGTCCGTGCCTTCAACGCCATTGTCGTGAGCATGACCTGGATGAAAGGCATCCGAACATGTCTGAGAGTATTCTGGCGCGGCCCCGGTGGCCGAGTCAACCGCTGCGGCACGTCTGTAGTTGGGCTGCATATTGATCCGTGCCTCTGGAGAGGTTGCTTGAAATGGAGTATGAGGTTGTTGGGTTGCAGTATTGCGTGCTCTTGCATGAGACCAAGGGCCTCCGGGTGAGAAAGTGTCGGGCAGATCCACATCATCGTTATATATCAAGGCCTCCAGAGTCGCAATGAGTTGCTCCCGCCTGTTTGTCCTTGATGCGTCTGAAGGCATCCTGCTGTGCAACGTGTTGATTCGTGACACAGGTCGTTGCTACTGAAGAGCTCAACAATTTGCCATGCAACCTCGAGGGTACCTACGAAGCTAAATATTGACTTCAGTCAAGGGAGCGAAACCTTATGGAAGAAGCCGTGAGCCTACCTACCTATACACGACTCTTGGAGACATTCTGGAACATTGTGCCCTGCGCAAGCCCTTCGACAAATCCACCCTCCAGCCCGAATCCTCAAGCCTGATTCATTCGCTCCTCCTCCCATGTAAGGTGAGAATCTTTGCATGATCATCAGGTCCCGAGGTTCCTGTCAGTCCGCAATACGTCGACTAAGCTGCTAGCTTGACCCACCTAGGTAACGCTTATAGAGTGCCTTCCAAGCTTGTTACTTGACTGATCAAGCATTGAATCGGCTAGATACTGGCTACGATAGTCTGGGATTCCCTGAAGCGACGATCATCGAGAAAATGAATCGGACGCTCCCCTGAAGATCCACTTTCCCCGGTCCCGAAGTCCTTCCATAGCGAACATGAGCCACACGCGTGGCTTTGCACCGTCTCTGACTAACGGGTGTGGAGACTACCCACGGCAACGTGCGTTGTACAGAATATTTGTATTGGTTGGGATCCGGTTTCGCCAAGCACCGCAGGCTCTGAGTCAATTCATAACGGAGGCGGTGTCTAGGTATCAGCCTCACCTTTACTGGCTACTTTGGAAATAAGTATATGGCATTACCACAGTACAGTACTTCAGAACGATAGGAGATGGATATAGTAATGCGGAGATTTAGTATACCTAATCAATTCTACTAGTCATATACGGTTTGCGATTTTCAAAAATACTGGATAATATAGGCCGGTGGAAGCCGTCTCCGCTACGTGGATTTATATAGGACCTGCGGTGATGTGCGCACAAGGGACTCATACTTCCATTTATTTCACTACACAGTATTACGTAGACGTCTCTAACTTGGCAGTCTACTACAACAAAGAGATGCACATACACTCAAACCTGTAGATTGCTATGTGCGGTATTTACGATATTTCTTCTCTATAAGCTTGTTAAACAGCTGCTACTACAGCAGCAAAAAAAGATCTCTTTGTTGGATCTGCCTGTACAGTAACTGTGCCCCGAAGATATGAACTACGTAGTAGCTGCGCCTCGACCCTATGTTGCCGATCACCAGTATTTGTCGGTACGGTCCGTGGACGGCTTGAATGAATTTTTATTGTTTCGGAGCGAAACGAAAAGTGGGCATTCGACTTGACACAATACTATGCCAAGCTAATGCGACAAGTGGTACCACAGTCAGTCAAGCGCACCTGGGCACCCCCGAACAGATTTCTCACCAAATTTTGCTGACGAGATATTCGGTCCATCCGCTCGTATTCCTTCTACCGCTGAGACTGTGTCCTGGGCAGAGGAGATGCTCCGCCCAACAATCTCGGGCGACTCAAACGAGTATGTGGACGAGACCAAATGGTGCCGTGTTGCTCTATATATATACAGACTATTGCAAATGGGCATATGTCCTTACTATCTACGTTCCTAGGGTAGGTACTTACGGACAACGTACAAATCATGGCCGACCGGAAAGGAGCAATGATGACAGCCACCAATTCGAAATCCGATGCGTCTGTTGTTCCTGAGCATCAGTGGCGGGACAGTTCGGCTGAAAGCAGGGACGCCGGCTCGTTGCAGCTCGATGAGACGGGGGTGGTTTATCCTACATTCTCGAAAGCATTGGTGGTTCTCATCGGTCTTTTCATGGGTGTCTTCCTCGTTGCTCTTGACCAAACTATTATCGGCGTTGCCATTCCTAAGATCACGGATGAGTTTGGCACGATTTCTGTAAGTGAAGTAAAAAATCTGAGGTGATTGACAGAACACGACCCAGGACCTTCTGCGCCCGCTCCAGGGCTCGTTGCGTTCATCACTGACTTTAATCTGCGCTGCAGGATGTGGGCTGGTATGGTAGTGCCTATCTCCTAACAAGCACTGGTAAGTCCAACACGTGGACCGATAGATTGGCCAAACAGCTTTTGAATTTAATGTAGCAATTCTGACATACTCCCAGCGCTTCAGCCATCATACGGGCGTATCTACAAAACTTTTAACGTGGGTCACATATATCACGTACTGTACCTCCACACGCAGTGAACTAACCTAGGTAAATCCATATAGGCAAAATGGGCCTTCCTGACCGCCATCTTTCTCTTCGAGCTGGGATCTTTGATGTGCGGAGTTGCTCCCACGAGCAAAGTTTTGGTGGCCGGCCGGTATGTCGTCTTGTTCATATCTGCACTCTTTCACATGCCTGTCGTGCGTCCGCTAACCCGGGGATGCGAAGAGCGGTGGCAGGTCTTGGTGTTGCCGGGATATTCGCCGGACAATCTGTTATTCTTTCCTTCCTTTGTGAGTAGCCGACCATGATTTGAAACTGGTACTGGGCCAACGCTGATCGAGGAGAGCCCATAGTCCCTCTCGAAAAACGCCCACTCGCATTCAGCATGTTTGGGATTGTCTTCGGAGTTGCGTTTGTCACTGGGCCGCTCCTAGGAGGCGCCTTTACTGATCATGCAACGTGGAGATGGTGTTTCTACATCAAGTACATGCCCTCGGCCCTCTTCCGCAACCCCGTTTAATGTTGTGCCCGGCTGACCCAATTTGTCATCATAGTCTCCCCATTGGAGCCTTGTCGGCGATAGCTGTGTTGCTCTTTATGAATCCCCCGCCTCGACCCAAGTCAGAGATCGACAAGTCTGTGCTCGCACGCATCCTGGAGCTAGATCTTGTCGGTGCTGTACTCATGACCGCAGCTGTTACGTGCCTGCTTCTTGTTCTTCAATGGGGCGGCAGCGAGTATTCCTGGAACGACGGACGCATTATTGGTCTGTTTGTCGGATTCGGTCTCCTCGCCGTCGCGTTCACGGCGACACAGATCCGATTTGGTGAGAAGGCGACCATACCACCCCGAATCCTTTTACAGAGGACAGTCTTGTCGTCATGCGCATTCGTCTTCCTTTTCGGTGGCGCGGTGTACATTTTCATGTACTATTTGCCGATTTTCTTCCAGAGCATCCGGGGCTCCTCCGCGGTCCAGTCCGGCATCGAGCTGCTGCCTATGTTGGTAGGTCTCGTTGTCTCTTCCTCCCTCGTGGGGGGAGCCATCACCAAAGTGGGTTACTATACCCCGTTTCTGATCGTCAGTACGGCGATATTCGCCGTGGGGTCGGGTCTCACCACCACCTACTCCGCCGAGATGTCGAACGCGAGAGGTATAGGGTACCAAGTGTTAATTGGTGCTGGTCTCGGTGCCGGGTTTCAAGTCCCGCAGGCCGCGGTTCAGACTGTGCTTGCACAGGATGACATTCCCCTGGGGGCCTCAGCCGTGATTTTCTTCCAGAATATGGGCGGTGCTATCTTCGTCTCCGTCGGCCAGTCCGTCTTCCAGAATGGCCTAGGCACGGCACTGAAGAAACTTGCCCCTGCGGTAGACTCTGCGCTGGTCTTCTCTGCAGGATCGACAGAACTTCAAGCAGCGTTGGAGAATGCAGGACAAGGCAGTGCTTATCAGGCAGTACTGAAGGCCTACACGTGGGGTCTTCAGGATACCTTTCGAGTCAGTCTAGGGCTGGCCGTGGGAGCGTTCCTCGCCACGCTGTTTGTGGAGTGGAAGAGCGTCAAGCAGGGGAATAAGGGGAACGACAGTCACGCCATGATGGCCGTTTAGGGAATTGAAAGCAGATCAATGCCTTAGGGGTGAAATCTTAGTAATTTAGACTCGTCACTGGGGTTTGGCCCGGGGTGTGCAAAGCATGAGGCGAAGTTTCAGAATCATGAAGAAAGGCTCGAAGGACAAGTCATATATCTAGTAGAATTACATTTGGGTGGCAGCAGTCCAGATCTAGGACAAGAGTCAGGACAAAATATTAACAAAGGCAACTTTGACCTACCATTCTGGGTTCTTCCCTTGCATTATTGTATTTACCAACCGGGGACCCAGATTTGGATTTCGTGACGACAGCAAGGAACCATTCGAGATGGTATGGTATGTAGTCAGTTGAACCGTTATCAACATCCATGAAATCACCGTCGAAGATTGACTGATTTCGGATTTGCCCATGGAGCCACCTCGGGCACCCACCTGCCCACTTGGAAGTCGAGTCAAGCAGAGCTGCATGCCAATGCAGCCATAACATTGGAAGTTCCAGCTCAATGAGGCAGACAAGCTTGCGTTCAGGTCCACATATTTGATCCAAAAGTCGAATTTGGCGCTCTCTTTTCCGGTTCCTGACAAACCCTTGGGAGCAAATTCCAACTTTATAATCTCCCCAACTACCACGACCATGTCTATGTCGGAAACACATTCTTTGGCCTTACCAGATGGGCGCACGCTCTGCTACAGCATCTTTGGAATCACAGAGGCTCCCACCGGCACTGCGGAAATAGCCACCGCCTTCTACTTCCACAGTTTCCCAGGCTCCCATCATGAGGGCGTTGCAACCAACGAAGCAGCCTCGCGCCACGGTCTGCGTATCGTCGCTGTCAGCCGACCCGGGTACGGCGGGTCGACCAACGACCCGGACCGCAGTATCCTCTCCTTCTCACATGACGTGGTCGCCGTGGCCGACCATCTGCATGTCCGACGCTTCGCCGTCATGGGCATCTCCGGCGGAGGGCCGTACGTCCTGGGCTGCGTCCAGACGATCCCGGCCGCCCGTCTCGCAGGCGCCGTGGTCATCTCGGGCATGTACCCCGTAAGCCTCGGTATGGGCGGCATGATGCTATCCAACCGGGTCCTCTTCAACCTGGCGCCATGGGCGCCGTGGCTGGTCAACTTCGTGTTCGATGCTAATATGGGGAAAATTGCACGCAATACCGAGCAGCCAGGTCTCTTGCGCGAGACACTTGCCGAGGGGTTCAAGAGCCTGCCTAAAGAGGACCGGGCGACAGCCGAGGCTGACGGCGGCAAGGTCCTCGACCTCCTCGCCACGAGCATTCGGGATGCTTTTAGAGATGGGCCGGAGGGCTCAACATGCGAGGCGAAGCTGTTTGGTAGCCCATGGGGCTTTGATTTGGCGAAGCTACCAGTGAGGACTGGTGAGCTGGCGGTGTATCATGGGGCTAGGGACGTGCATATTCCCTCTAGGATGGCGGTAGAGGCGTTGGCTAAGACGAAGGGTATTGAGGTGATAGTCGAGCCCGAAGACGCTCACATCAGCCTGTACTTTCGGAAGGTGGATGAGATTATTGGGGTGGTTAAGCAGATGGTGATTGGTAACTAACTCTAAATGACACGGCGGACACCTATCATACCGCGGGCGACCGCATTAGAGATTTGGAAACGTATTTTGCATACCTAAGTAGGACTTCATCTAAATCGCACTGATATTATTGTTAAACATCATATTATTGGCGATATATTATGTACGTACCCAAAGTCCTTTCTTTTCGCAATTAGAGCCTGGCTTTAGAACGCAATATTCCCTTGGCTGGCTTTTTGTGCTTCCCTTCCCTTTTTTTTTTTTTTTTTTTTTTCATTACTTGTATGCTGCCCAGGGCTATGATGAGGTAGCTGTCTATCTATAGATATTATTAAATGCAGGTATTTCCGTCCTTGTAATAGGTTAATCCACTAAGCCAAAAGACAACCCATATATCCTACTTAAATTGCACTAGTTTAAAGTTTCGTAATTCGTAAAACGATCGCTATAACCTTAAAAGCTACAACAAAACTTTAATCCTAAAGCCTAGTAGCTTCTAAAAAGAAGCACTAGTTTATTCAGATTAGCCTTTGTATAAAAGAGAGCATTTAAGTTATAGGGTTTTATAATTCGTTTTAACTTCTTCCGTATTATGACCCTGGTCCGGTGTAAGCTATATATACGGTTGAAAGGAATATTCGAACATCGAGTTCGAATATTAACTAATCTTTTAATCTATATAGCGCAGTAGAACCTTTTAATACTGCGTGTGGATTCAGTCAGTAGATAGGCCAGGACCCCTGATACTGACCACGTAGATAGGCGTCACTATCGTGACCCCTGGTCAGTAGATCGTACAGCCTAATCTGGCTAGTCGGGGGATACTGATACAGACTGTGTCTCAGAATAGACACAGTCTTGATAGAGGGCTC
>JAGKQA010000271.1:0-39605 GCA_022609195.1 Plenodomus libanotidis
ATAATTTAGTAATTCGGATTAACTATATATTTAATATATACATTAATATATATAAGGCCTTATTAACGTAGTAATATATTATAATTTAAAACAAAAAAATTAAAGTTTAAGCCCAAGGTTTATATTATTTAGATTTAAGTCCGCTAACTTTTTATATTATTATATTTTACTTCTTAACTTCGACTATACATAATTTATTTATTAAATTTACAAATTAGCTTTAAAATATTATTTGCAAAAACTTATAATATACTGGAAGGAGCGTTAGGCTTATGATGGTATTTATGGAGATTTCGCTATCCGGGATAAATGGCTTTAAGTTTCTTTTACAAATAAACTCTTTTTCTTAAGCCTTGAAATTAACTTTAGACTTTAACTTGCAATACAGCTTTTATTTACTTAAATATATTTACAAATGAAAAGGTTTACTTTTGCGAAAGAAAAAAAAGTATATTGGGAAAGTTGGCATAAAAAGGTGGAGAGTAATACTTGATTGCGGTTGAGAGTAAGAGCTAGGGTTACGCCAACGACGATTTAGGTCAGGGTCGCAGGGATGATGCTCTATTCCGCGACAAAGGCTTCCACAGTCTTGTTCGGGCATGACAATAGACGGCCCGAATTAATAAGAAATACGGGTCTTCAGCAGTTACACCGATGTTTTCCTTGTTAATCCGGGGCAAATAGGAGAACAAAGAAGGCTGTTTTGTGGACCTGAATATGACTTGGAGCAGACCTGGGGCTCATTGTCTTTATGCATGGGGATCATGAGAACTGATGAGATGACGTCGATGGATCCGAACGAGCCGCTGCGGAGGATTTCCCTCTGCTGAACCTTGACCAAGGCTGCAAAGCTTGGACGAAGAGCCGCAAACCTTAATCCTGAGCGCGCTAGAAACGTGCTGACAGACGCCCTAAGTGCCTGCGACCTGACACAGGCATGGGTGGTGTGTATATCGGGATGGGCGTTCACCGTTGGTTACACTGGGTCAAAGAACGGCGCCTCCTCGGCAAGACCGACGATCTTGATGTCATGTCGTTTGGACGCTGCCGAGTATATTATTCACCCGACTCCATTTCCCCTCGTGGATGTCATGGTCAACCTCCACTTGACCCATAATCCCCAGACTTTACCCCGTGGAGAGATGCCGACTCGGATCTTTACTTACCAGTGACAAGCACTCAAATTTTTGCTTCTCACTCGCCCTGACATACAGGCTTGTGCCCCTCTATAGAGTTCCGACTCAACAGAACTGCCCATTCTTCCCTCAACACCTGGCCATAAGCTCCTTCAATTACTCGTGGTGAATTCGGAATAATCCTGTTCAAGATGCCGAGCATCAATAGCAACATCAACTTCGACTATGCGAATCCCAACTCTGACGCGAGCACCGATGCTCGAAAAGAGCTCGCTCACCTCGACTATTCGCCCGTCAAGCGGATAACAGGACGCACATGGTTCATGGGCACCTTGGTATCAATGGGCGGCTTCATCTTCGGGTAAGCACGAGAACCAATGTAATCGTGAAGCAATGCTGACCATGTCCTCAGATATGACACCGGCCAAATATCAGGATTTCAAGAAATGCCGGACTTCCTACAGAGATTCGGAGAGCCGCAACCAGACGGCTCATATGGCTTCAGTAATGTGCGGTCTGGCTTAATTGTCGGTCTTCTCTCGATCGGTACTCTCGTCGGTGCTCTGATAGCCGCCCCTGTCGCCGACAAATTCGGCCGGAGGCCGTCCATCTCTTTCTGGAGCACTATCGTAGCCGTGGGCTTCGTTATCCAAGTCGCCGCGTCATCTTCGTGGCAGCAATTCGCCGTCGGTCGATTTGTGGCCGGTCTTGGTGTCGGTGCACTGAGTCTTCTGGTTCCCATGTTCCAGTCGGAGACGGCACCGCCATGGATTCGAGGCGCACTTGTCTGCACGTACCAGCTCTTCATCACACTTGGCATCTTTCTGGCTGCATGCTTCAACTACGGCACGTTCACGCATCAGTCTGGCAGCTCGGCGTCGTGGAGGATCGTGATTGGCATCGGCTGGATCTGGACATTGGTGTTGGGCTTGGGCATCTGGTTCTTCCCAGAAACACCGAGATTTGTGTATCGTCAGGGACGCGCCGAGGATGCCAAGCGCACGTTGATGCGTGTCTATGGCGCACCAGACAATCACATCTCCATTTACACGCAGATGGAAGAGCTCGAGAGCAAATACCGTGCTGAGCAGATGGTCAAAAAGGTTGGGCCTATCCGCGAGGCTGTGGATATGTTCCGGGCACCACGGATGACTTACCGGATCCTGCTGGGCATCGGACTGCAGATGTTCCAGCAGCTCACTGGAGCGAACTACTTCTTCTACTATGGAACTGTCAGTTCACAAAAACGAAAATCACTATAAATGCAACCAGACACTAATACTATGGACACAGACTATATTTACGTCCGTGCAAATCAGCTCGTTCGTCACACAGATCATCCTCAATGGCATCAACTTTGGCGTGACCTTCATCGGTCTCTACCTCGTTGAGCACTACGGTCGCCGAAAGTCCCTCATCACTGGAAGCATCTGGATGACCATCTGCTTTGTGATCTTCGCTTCCGTCGGACACTTCGCACTCGATGTTGAAACTCCACGAAACACCCCGGAAGCTGGCATTGCCCTCATCGTCATGGCCGCGCTTTTCATTCTCGGCTACGCTACAACATGGGGCCCGATGGTCTGGACCATCATCGCCGAGATCTATCCCTCCAAGTACCGCGCCAAGGGCATGGCCCTCGCCACTGCCAGCAACTGGACATGGAACTTCCTCATTGCCTTCTTCACCCCATTCATCACGGCCGATATTGACTTCGCGTTCGGTTACGTTTTCGCGGCGTGCAACCTTATTGGAGGTCTGTTGGTCTACTTCTTCGTCGTGGAAGGACAGGGCCGAACCTTGGAGGAGCTGGATACAATGTACCTGGATCGTGTGGCTCCGCGCAAGTCAGCGAAGTGGACACCGCCGCCGGCTAAGGAGATGGCGCGGATCCGGAAGGAGGCTGGCACGGCGGACTTGCCGGTATCGAGTGGCTCTAGTGCGAGAAATTGTGCCGGAGTGATGGGTGACCGTAAGATAGAGACGGGCCACAAGGAGGACGTCTGATGTATTGCACATAACGTACATGTGCTGCCATTTCCTACATTATGGATGTCCATAGCAAGCTCGCGGAATTGATCAAGCTTAGATTCTCGGCAATGCCCCGTGTTTCCCGCTCCAATCCTCGTCTTCAGCTTAGGGTAGATCATGCTGGCCGCACGGTCCTGCGACTGTCTTTATCGTCACACATGCCGCCGTCTTCTCGGCCCGATAATCTGACGACTCGAAGCTTTCAGCCCCAGACGCAGAGGATGGAGCCCATCACTAGGAGTGATACGGCCAACAACGCCCCTGGTCATCACTCACCAACTGACGGATAGTTCCAGTGTGCCGAGACTGTCGGAAGTCCACCGGTATTTTGTTGAGCTTACCTTGGTTGGCTGATTCCGTGCGTCTATCAGATCGGCACGGCGACCCGCGAAGTCAGGACGAACATCAAACGAAACGTCATGAACAAGTACTCAATGCATTCTCTTCTGGTTTCTCAGTGCAACATCAGCATCGTATCGAGGCAGGTACGTGCAGTTGTTTGGAACTATCCGCATACCATTCTTTTCTCGGAACTTGGGATGGTGCCTTGGTAATGACAAAACGCAGCCATCCTACGATATTTATAGATACAGATATATAGAGTCTTCTAGTTTGTATGTGATTGCGACCGAATGAAACTTTAGCTGTCACCTGAACTACATATCTAATAGTTCGGATGATCTGCAGATGCAGGACAAGAATTCAATACCAACTACTAGTTACTTAAACGCGCGCGCCGATATGTTGGTCCACGCCTGGGTACTAAGGACTCTATAAGGGGGCGGGCACAAGAGAAGCTATATACGATTTGAGCCGTATTTTAATTCTCGACCGCCTACCGAACTCTGAATAACTGCTTCCTGAATAACTGCTTCCAGCCACGTGAATGTGTCTGTCGAATTGCGTGGTAGAATCGTAGCTGAAGGGGTTAATGTGTCTCATACAGTTCGGCTGACACCAGAGTGAGTATCACGGCCACATCGAACCCACCTCGAGACTCGAGACCTACAACCAACTTGGAAGAAAACTCACGATGATCTGCATCGGTCGCTTTGATACACTTGGCGAAATGAGATGTCGCGGTTTCGAGGTAAGGTTATACACTCGGCGTAGAATTCTGCTGTTGAGTGGGTATGAATACTGATTGGAGGAGATTTGCCCAAGGCCCCATGTTCCGATATGCTGCTGAAGGGGTTACATCGACCTCATGGCATGAACCAGGTCGTGCGCTGTGGATTTGACGAAGAATGCTTAGAGATCTTGCATGCTGACGACCTCGCAGCAAGAGCTGGGTGCACCGCTGAGACGGATGTATCCGATGGTCTTTATATATTATGTTCTCGACAGTGCTCCTTGACCAAGTAGTTCAATATATACGATATGCTTTGCCGTTTCCTCCCTCCGAAGCTGTGCTTCGTTATTTCCTTCTTACTAACAAGATAGTACAGATCTAATGATAGCCTCGGCAGTGCTTTTTCTGGCCCTTTCTGCTGTCACTTTGCCGCCATTCCACTGGACTTTGGCCATCACACAGAGGACCCACCTGGCAGCACATTGCCGAAACAGATCACCTATATCGAGCATGTGCTGCACTACAATTTCGCAAGCATGCTCCTCCTCGGGCTCTCGGTCTGTTTGGCACAGCTGGTCATCGTGGCGACACTTTTGTACATATTCGACACGAAAACCACCAGTGTCAAGCGATCCTTGCTGGTAACTACCGGGATTGTGACCGTTCTCGACTGTGTGCCCAATTCTTCTTCGTCATAATGCAGTGCTCAACGATGCAGCTCAGCTGGAAGATCTCCCACTTTGGTTTTGTGGGAACGTGTGCCAATTTGGAGCCGGCGATCTGGATCACCGGAGCTATCAACGTCGTCACAACTTTCGTGTTTACTTGTCCGTCTATACCGGCGTTCATGAGGTTGCAATTGCCGCTGAGGCCACGATTGTGTCTCAGTGCACTCTTCTTGAGCGGTCTCATGTTAATCAAAGACCAAGGAAGCTTCATCTGGCGATAGCTGTGCTGACATTGTAACTACTAGCGTCTGCATATTTGGGCACATTCGCGTATTGTCCACGCGAGGCCTTGGTGATAATCTTGGTGCCATCGATGCAACATGTACGTGTGGATTGCATGCAAAAACTCTTCAATGCAGGTCATGACTAACAATACCTGAAAGACGACGATGTGCCGTACTTCAACTGGTCCGTCGCAGAAGCAGGACTATACATTATGACAGGCTCAGTACCGGCTTCGAAACCGTTTTTGGCAACTATTGTGCCGAACTTCTTCAAAACCCACAGACTGAACGATTTTCTCGGATCCGTAATGGACACAGCACAGCGCGTCACTTCTCGGCCGGGGTCGAGATCGCGATCTCGAGCTGGGTCATTGATGTCCACATCTGGACATATGAGACGATCGTCCGAGGGTACGGCGAACAGTATCCCTGGTCTGACGATAGAACATGTTTACGACGAGCTTGAGAGCCCTAAAAGTGAAGAGACGAAGGCTTTCAGAGCCAGCACACCCAAAGTGTTTCAGGTGTTGGGCTCCATATCTTCCTAGGCTGGAAATTCGAAAATGGCCTTCACCAAGCCACATGCAGGCGACATTCCGCACGGCCGATCGAGACTTAGCGTCATCGATGAGCTCGACGACACTGAAGAGGTTTCCAGTCGGAGGGGAAAGAACAGCAAGAGCCAGACTCTGGTGAACCGATTGGACATGTCGGGTTCGGTGGCCGACCTGAAGTGGTGGTGGAAAAGATCGAGTCCGAATGTCTGGAAATCGAAGGGTCCTGCCGTAGACCCTTCGTCCGGCATTATTGTTATCATGACGGAGGTTGAGCCCACGAAGCCGCAGAGAGTGGCGGTGCATAACGGATACCCTGTATGATTTCGGTGCCCGACGGCGGACAGAACCGACTGGAGCATCAAATCCAGCCACATTTACGGGGCTGGCTACCCACTGTATCCTCCTCGATCAACATGCATCATGCTTCTGCCGCTAATATGAAACCCCAAGAATTTTAAATCGACTGACTCAACGGTGCTTACACCAGTGCAACATGTGCAGAAATGATGCATAGCAGTAGGTTTCAAGGTTTCTAGTCAGTGTTGTTGAGCATCATCATCCTATATCGTGCTACGGACCACGGTACGTTCAGACATTCTCCGATTTCTAGAGGCACCGGGCCAACACGCCAGCCTTCAAGCAGCGTCGCTGCTATGGCTACGAATTTGAGCACTGGGAGTTTTCTTGCAAGTTCGATACAATCCCTCGCCTTCCGACAGCTCGAGGAAGAAGTGTTGCTGTCAGTAAACTTGCAAGCCAGATTCAACCTTCCCTGAAATGCCAGTCGTGAAGGTGCTGGGCAGTGCGTTGTCTGGCAGGAAACTTTAAATGCGTGGAATAAGCCTGTCCGTTGGTAGCGGACTGTTCCAAGCACAAGGAACCAACAGCTGCATAGGACTAAAAGAATTTCCTTCGTCAGTCCTCAAACAGCCTCCAGAATCAACAGTGTCGTTTAGGTCGTTGCCGGTGCCAGGGTGTGCTCATGACAGCCTCGACAGTTGAGCTGGAGATCGAAGTGGACCGCAAATGGTGCAACTTTGATTTGGTAGTTAGGAGACTTGACAACAGGAATATCGCGTCCTAGAAACAACATTTACTGAGCCTCCGGAGCGTCTCGGGTTCTATAAACACCGTTCAAGTCCCGGAAGACCCGGCCTTCTTGCCGCGTTGCATATAGCGGACCGATGTTCCAACACGGAGTTCACTAGTAAAGATGACGTCTCGACAGGCAAAAGAAAAGCCTCGCGTGCTGAAAGTGGTCCGGCATAATTATACCTCGTCCTTAAACATGTGGCTTTGCGGCAATGCTTCGAGCTCTGTCCTCGTCGCATGGGACCCTTGCAAGAGGAGGGGTTTTGGTGACATCTGGAGTAGTGACCTTGGAAACTGATTCGGGACCCACAACTTCAGCCCTGGCCGCATGTCGGCATTTTCTCATCAAAAGTACCGACACATAGGGAAGGTTAATAGATGCCTACCAATGACAATCGTTTTGTGAGAGCAGGGATCTGCATCTCGCGCAGATGTTGCTGCAGGGTGTCTCTGGACGTTGTGGTTATTTCACTCGGATCCAATCCACAACTATTTCGTAGAAGGTCAAGAGAGCCTGCATCTGAGTAAGATTAATTATATTCGAATCCAGCTTCAAATTCAAGTCTGCAGAAATATCTTGATACTCGTATACGAAGCTTCGACGAAGAAAAGGGGTGTGTTCCCGAGACAGAGACGCAGAGATGAGAGGTTGTCGAGACATCGGAGACCGGCGTCAAAACATTGTGGCTCATTCACACTATTCCACATTGAGCTCGAGATGACCAGCAGCCGCGCCGTCCTTGCATGTGCATTGTTTCTAAGAATGATAAGCGGAAGTAACCACGAGCTGCCGGGCACGAGTGGGATATATCAAGTTGGTGCGTCCACTTCTTATCCAACAAACGCCCCACCATCCGTTTTCTCTCCTGGAACTTTACAACCCATTATTTTATCAGATATCACACGTAAATTCCGTCCCGAGTTGTTGTTCCTGAGACTCAGCAGCGAATATCACTCCCGACTCTCGCCCAGGCACTCACAAGTTGGGCTGCCGGCGACCACGGAGCTTGCTGCTAGAGTCGTCGGCATTATCGTCGAACCAGTGCTGAGACGGCGATTTAAATATTCGTCAGAGTGAGATTTTGAATCCGTCGAGCTTGACAGCGCGTCTCAAGTCCGCGACTGTGCGTCCGGCGCCGGTAAGATGGATGGCACGTTGCAGACAATTTACCTCCGGAAATTATTCGGCGGTGGAAGCAGCAGTAGCGATGACTCTTCCAATTCGACAACGTCGAAACATGTCTGCGAGCTGGCAAATCCGTTATTAGAGAGTGAGCTTTAACCTGACTTCGGAGTCGTCCCTACAGACATTAGACGTGCCGTCTTTTTGGCGCTCCCGAGCTCATGTGAACAACTTCTAGCCTCGACCGACCCTGTTACTGGACACTTGACCTTCCACAATATCGGCACTATCATAGCAGGATGCGCCGCTGCATTCTCCATTCTCTCGATCCTTATTCTCATGTTCCGCCACGCGACGCACCTTTCCAAGCCGAATGAACAGCTCAAGATCCTGCGCATATGTCTCCTCATCCCTATCAACTCGGCCATCCAATTCGTCGGCCAGGTCGTGCCGGCAGCATACTTCTACATAATCCCTTGGGCCGATATGATGCAGTCGTTTGCGCTGGGCAACTTCTTCCTCCTAATGCTCGAATTCATCAGCCCGCACGACAACCAGCGAGACTTCTTCTTCAGTGGCCTCCAAGTACCCGCTCGGAAGTCAGGCAAGGCTCCGAGGGATGGATTGAAGTGGTACCGGCGGAAGTGGATCATGGTATTCCAGTTTCCGATTGTGCAACTCGTGGTGGCTATCGCGACGGATGTCACAAATTCGGAGAAGATCAACATCTACTGCGGGAACACCAACAAGCCCTATTTCGCACATCTCTGGGTAAGTCTCACGTTCCTACCACAAAGAATTAGCCCATGCTTGTCTCGGTCTCTGAAGAGATAGATCGCGCTGGTCGGCGGGGTGAACGTGTTGGAAAGTGCGGAGCCAAGCCAATGTCTTGAAGTTGCGGCTGACATCGCCCATTCCAAAACCTAGCTCAATCTGTTCCACGTATTGTCAACGATAACGGCTGTCGTATCTTGCTTGAGGTTCTATAAAATCCTCAAAGTCGAGCTGGCAGGTCACAAGCCGCTGTCGAAGCTCTTCGCATTCAAGCTGCTAGTTGGACTCAACCTATTGATGAATGTGAGTTATCCACAGCACGAAGTTTTGAAAGGCTGATGATCCTTTACCAGCAAACCAGTATTGATGTGGGAATAGGTCGTTTTCTGGATTCTCAACAGCATCAGCAACTCTCCCCTCGACCCCACCAACACCATGAGCGAAGCCGACGTCGTCACCGGCATCCCCGCCATCGTGAACTGCCTAATCATGGTGCCATTCTCAATCTTCTTCCATTACGCCTACAGTGTCAGTCCATACATCATTGACCGCCACGTTGAGTCTCGTCACGGCCCCGAGGCGCAGTACCTACACTACCAAGGCGGCCCACTCGGCATCCGCGCCTTTGCCGGCATGTTCGACCCGGGCGAGCTCTTGGGGGCGATCGGCTTCGTATTCAAGATGGGGAAGCGAGGCGCGCCAGGAAAGTCTTCGCAGGGGACGACTCGGGGATTTGATACTGTCACCAGTAATGAGAGCCATGAAGCTGGGCCCGCGTACGAGATGAGTAGGCGTGATCGGCGGCGGATGGACAAACAGAGTCATGCGCGATACGCACGTTGATATCAGCTGAGTAAGGTGAGTGGCATCATACGGTGTTCGGGGACTCGGTGGACATGTAGGCGGAGAAAGGACATGTATGTGGGAACCGCCAACGCCGGCAACGCGCCGCTGCATAAACCTACCGGATGCCAGGTGCTGAGGCATCAAAGGGTGGTTTCGACGCCAGAGTATGAGAGTCACGGCTAGAGGCAAGAGAAACAAGCTCGTGTTACTCACGAAGACCGTGGATGATGAAAATGAGTGATATTTTATGGAGTGACCTTCGCATCTCTGTGACGGCCACCCTCATGGCCCGACTCCATCTTGCGCGGACCATGGAAGACTTTACGAGGTCCGTAGCAAAATCTGTGTGTTTTCTGATAGTAAGAGTTGATCCAGAAATTTCTGCGGCCACTGAGCTGAATGTTTCTCACTTTGAGTTTAGAAGACGTGCTCGTCAGGTGTGTTGTGCATATGGTCGAGCGAGGTCTTTAGATCTCTTCACTGGAGCCGAATGTCGTCGATATAAGATCCGGAAGCTTTTCTCATAGGAACTTCCAGTGGAGCTCTCCAAGGCTCAAGCTGGATCCAGGATTTGCCCTTTTTGCGGCTCTGGCGCTATGCCTGATGTAGAAGGAGGCCACGGTCAGGCAGTCGACAGCTCGAACAAATTCTCATGTCGCCTATATCAATTTCATATTTTTCATCTCATTTCACTCATTCGCGGCCCCATGAGATCAATCTGGTGAGATCTTGGAGCGCACATGCTTTTGAGGTGACGCGTCCTCCCATCAGACAGCGTTCACTTACCCGGCTCACGTTCCATTATGCACATGACCCAGGCCGGCAGAACGGCTTCCTTCCCCTGCTCAAGCTCTCCGCGCGCCGCGGAGAGAGAAGTCTGGCAGGTCTGATCTGCCATCTCATTGGCAAACTCAGGTGCATGCGCAGAGATGACTTCCGGCCCGATCCACACCAAGCCCTCACATGCAACCCGTTCTAGACCATCCACAAAGGGTGCACTCTCGCATATTTGCCCTTCAACAACAGCTTTTATGCAAGCTTCACGATTTCATGATGTCCTAAGTGCAGACATAGTGGTAATTAATTCTCTCCACCAATCGGTTCATCTACGACCTTCTTCACTACCAAGTATTTATGAAATACAAATCTGCGCCGACGCTATCGGTACAAAGTCTACTTTCCGGATGTGATTACCGGCATTATGTACAATGGACCAGATCTTCGGAACAGTGTCTTGAATAACGATTGGCCCTTGTGCTATCCATTAGAATTATAGAATTAGACTGGAAGAGAGCCCTTGCATACCCCCGACCCAGCTTGAATGTGCGCCTCCCCCACGTGCTTAGGAAAGCACCCACCTTCATCTTGAACTATCCCTGTGGTGTCTGCATACCATTCGAGAGGAATAATCGTTTGCCTCAAACTCTACCATAGCTGGTTAAATGTATCTTACTGGCCAGAACCTCATAGCCAATTGAGATTTTCCAAGCATGGTCACTGCATGCGCTCACCGGAGGTGACAACCTTTATCAACTGGAAGGTCCGCGTGCGTCGACCCCCATGATGCACACTGACCTGCTAGATCTGGACAAAACATGTAGGTATCGTATAAAAAAAACTCGGTACCATCATAAGCGTACAATATGTATATCAGGGAGCACCGCTGCCAGTACTTTCACTCTCACGATATCAACTACTAAGCCTCTTCTCTTTATCCACACTTCCTTATTCCAGACTAAAAGCACAGCAACCACCACACTCCTTGACATATCTGTCGTATACATATTCGTTAAGCCGACTCGACCTTCTGCATTGACGATATTGCCGTCTGTACCAGGCCCTCTCAACGCCAACACCATGGCCTCGCAAAGAAGCAGAGCAACCTTGCTAGCACTAGCCAGCCTAGTCCACTCCATCACCCCCCCCTCATACTCCGGCTATACCCTAGACTGGTCCGCCCCCTTCACCGGCAGCGCAGGCGCCTCCCCCAGCACCAGCGACTGGAACATCATCACCGGCTACCTCGGCGTGAACGCCGAGCTCGAAGAATACACATCCTCCTCCACCAATGTCCAGCTATCCGGCGGCTCGACCCTCCAGCTCGTGCCCTGGAAAAACTCCGCGACCACCTACGGCTGGACCTCTGGTCGCATCGAGTCCGTTGCCTCGTGGACGCCCGCTGCCGGTGTCATCACGCGGGTCGAAGCCGAGATCAGCTTCGGCACGAACGCGCAGTCCACCAAGCAGGGGTTGTGGCCGGCATTCTGGATGCTTCCTGAGTCGTTCCGCACCGGTGCGGAAGCATGGCCCGAGTCGGGCGAATTGGATATCCTTGAGACTGTCAATGGCGTGTTGATGGGGTATGGAACGGTCCATTGTGGGAGTGAGTGTAATGACGACAACGCGGATGAGGGTTTATCGGCGAGTATTGCCATTCCGGATGATGGGACGCATATTTGGCGGCTTGAGTGGGATCGCACGTCGGGGAACTGGGAGACGGAGACTATTGAGTGGTCCATGGACGGCAATGTGTTTCACACGATTGTGGGGAGTAGTTTTGCGGAGAGTGTATGGACGAATTTGGCGCATCAGCCATATTATATTATTTTGAACATGGCTGTAGGCGGGTCGTGGGTGAGTGTTCCTTCTACTGTTGCGTTCACCTCGTATGAATTTATCTTTTGCTAACTCGGCTCAGCCTGGGGCCCCGAACTCTGCTACTGTGGATGGCTATGGTGCGATGATGGAAGTCTTCTATGTCTCCGTTTATGCGACTTGAACGCCAGCGACATTGACTTCGGTGCGTCAATTGCAGCTTCTACCTACTACGTACGTTTTGTGGCCATCTTGTGGGAAGGAGGCCTGCCCAGGTGCCCAATTGTTGTACCATATTTTTGGAGAAGTTTGCCTTCAATTATTTTATTTACCCGACCATTCTCTGTTTAGAACATACTGCTTCTTAAAAATACATCAACGTCGTACTGTTGAGTCTAGTGGTCTATTACCGACAAGGCCAGAATCAACGGCAGGAGTGCTCCGGTCAAGGATAGAGGGCTTCAAACGTTACCACCAGGCCATTAATCGACACTTGTTGGAGCAGCAGTTGTTATGTACGTAACTCTGTATTAGTTTAGTCTCTTTTTTATTTTATATGTGAAGTACCTAGGCAAACGTCTGATAGCTCAACGTCTCCCGCGAGCTTCTCACCAACACAACCTTGGACATCCATGGATGGCACAACCCTTTGGGCCGTGTTAAGGAATTTCATCGGATATGGTGTGAGAAATCAACATGGATGAACAAATAGGCTTTGTAAATCGAACCCAATCCGTGTCGCTCATTCTCCAGACAATACGACAGCTTCACTAAACTGGGAATATCACGTGTAGACATGGGTCGAGTACCAACCAATTTTCATCCCCTCGATGGCAGCCCTGCAAAGAGAGGAAACATACTACCAATACATCAATATCCAGGTCTGCAGATTAGAAGGCCAATAAGTAAGCTGGCGATTGTAACGTCAATCAAGGCAATTATTCCGGAGCATCTCAGCGAGGCTTACAGGCGAGCCGTGGCGCATTCCAAGGCCTGGCCGGGGCCGGACCACCCATACATCAGGCAAAGGAGAAGCACCCCACCATGGGCAATTCCTGTCATCAACACTCATAACCGTAGGTCAGCTGTCAGTGGAGCATATGAGGAGTGGACTACGTAGCCTGCTGGGGGGGGGGGGGTTGTTGCTGTGCCGCTGCGTTGGTTTGCAGAATTACCATATTGGGCCTCGGAAACTCGAGCAGTGTGATCGTGAGGTCCTCACTTCAATTTGCGAGAAATTGTGTCTCCGAATACAGCGGCGAGCCGGTGGATATCCTATGGGTGTCTGCACAGCTCCTCAAGTATAAGAATGTCGAAGGCGTCGTGTTGAGCTGGCTTCCAAAGATTGTTCACACGATCAGACATCACCTCCTCTCACTTCTTTTCCACAGTTCAAAAAATTCATACTTCATCGGCCCAGATCAGAATTACTCTCGTCAAAGTTCTACTCGCCACATTATCTATCCCCACAACCTGAGAAGCCGACACCGCATTCGCCATTCACGATGCAAATCTCTAGTTTCTTCGGCCTGCTGCTGCCCACGATAGCTTCAGCTATTCCCTCCGTTTTCGATACCCTTGAAACTAGAGACACCTGCTACGATACGGCCAGCGGGACGTCTCCTTCCAGTGGCACCTGCACTCCAGGCGCATACTATTGTGAAGCAGCGAAAAACCTCGTCGTCTGTACCCAGGCTCGTGTTCTGGTGACTGCAGCCACCTGCCCTGCAATTCACTGTCAGCGATGGAAGGCTTTCTGGAAGGGGCCAGTGCGAGAAAGGCATACATCGATAATTTGGTAGAAGCTTCACGCTTGGGCGGTCTTTACAGGTAGTTGCTGTTCAGAATCCCACTGATGTTCTGTTTATGAGGTGATTAGCTGGCAATGCGATCTGCTCAAGCACTTTCATCCGCCTAGTTCCCGAGCAGCAGCTATAGCTCCTAGTGGCCAGTATGTTTCGAAATGGTCGAGTTCAGGACGCTCAGTAATAGTGAGGTGGTTTGTTGCTCAAAAACTCAGGGCCAATTTAGCTGTCTATAATAGTGAGTAGACGGGCGACTAGGACTGGTGACAAACAAGAATGGTTCTTGCACGCATATCCGATCTTTACACATAAGTCTATCAACATCTTCTAGAAGCCCTTGGCACTTGGAAGCGAAGGTGGAATGCAGTGATGTTCTTATTAGAGGTCTAGAGCATTGTTAGAACTTGAATATAATGCTAATCAGTGGGCTTGTCCCCAGATCTGGGATGGTGTTGCACTGGCTGAAGGAGAAATGCCGCTAACACAGAAAAAGGGGGGGACGAATTTTAGAGTTGGCTAGGTGTGCCTGAGACAAGACTGGAAAAAAAGAGTGAAGAGCTTAGTGTGCATCTGGGATGACGGGCCGGATTAATTTTCCTTAACAATTTCTGGTTGGTCCACCTTCAAATATGTCTTTTCCCGCCGATCCACCCGCCGTCAATCGAAACCTGACTTTTTCATCTTCTTGTCCTCCACCACAGCTCATCGTGAAAGCTATCAATCTGACACAGCACAACGCGTTGGCCACGTCAGGATCAACAATAAGCTGCATCCGGCTAAAATCAATTGTGGGAGCATTGTTACTGGCCCATTAGACCATTGGTGTATGTATTTTGTTTCATCATGTTTTCTTGCTTCCGGGCCAGTCACTCTTTTTGGAGCACACTAGAAATCTATGAGCGCATTTCCAACAACAGTACTCGGGGCTGTCCATATTGAGAATGCAGCAAACATCCTCAGGTTTGATTTCACTGCCGCCACCGAACCTCATATCAATCTCTTTTTCTCTACACGAATCCATATGCCTCGTTCAGGAGGACAATCTCAACACAATTGCATGCACTAACTTGGCATTTCCTAGACTTGTTGAATGCCTCACCTTTCTTGGCAATAGACTTTGCCAGAGCAGAAGAGAGTCGGACTTGCTCAGGTGCACAAAAGTGGGGCTGTTACAGCAAAACGCCCGAAAGGAAATAATCTCAGCACATCCCCGCCGAAAAAGTAGCCGTTCTCCGAAAGGGGACAGACTCGAAGGCAGAAACTTTGGAAGCCAGCTCACCTTCACTGCCAGCAAGAAAGCGAGCACGCTGGGTCCGAGGCCTGCATACGGTGACACTGACACATCCTGGGTAGCCCGGACTTGTACCTTCCCTTTCGGAAAACGGAAACAAAACCAGATTCTCAAATTCAACTACAGCAAAACCAAAACACTCTCATCTTCTCTTGACTTTCACGCATCATCCGACATCTGTCTCCAACTGTCGCCACATTGACCAGCGCCAGCTTGCCCGATCTGACCAACAGCATCAATTTCTGCCGTGCTGGCGCATCCTCGATTGAGCTCCTGAATCGAGTCTCCGATCCAACCAAATCTGGCAAAAGTCTTTCCTTGGTCAGCGCCATCTGCAGCTTAACGACATTCGTGGGCAAGCAGTTGCGGCCATTCTGGATGAAAGGGACACGGCGAGTGGTACCTGCCTTGTCTAGCGTCAGGCCAGAAATCGATGATGCCTCCACGACGACCAGCCTCACGATCCTCGCCCGGAGAGAAAAACAAGATCATCAGCTTTTCTGACCAAGACAACCACTCACCTCCACGACAAGACACCAACATCAATTTTAACGCCAACAGCACACACACCGAAATTCTATCCAGAGAGGGCACAACGAAGACTCCATCGCAGGTTGCGGAAGCTATTCTTGGTAGTGATCCTCAATTTGCAGACCGCTTTTTCGGAGAGGTGTGTGCTATAAGAGCTCCAAATCTTAACACACCCGCCTTCCAGAGATTGTAGGTGACTGACTCTTCCCTCAGCCTGCCAATATGGTGCAGCTCCTTCGACCAGCTCCTGGTGAGGTTCCCAGCGATGGCAGTGTCCACTCGCTCGGCCCCGTCTACGCCAACAATAATGCAGGGCAGCAGGAGTCGGGCATGTCGTACGATGGTCTCGTTCTCATACAGCTGGAAGAGGACCTCGCTGCTTACCGCTACGACTTGGAATTCTGTCGCGCCGTCCTCCACCCGAATAACGCCGACACCATCAGCGCCGCAGAGACGCGCACCTTTCAGCTGCGCTTGATCGACCTCGGCCATCAGATGCGCATGATCAACCACCGCATCCAGCTCATGCAGCTCACCCTCAACCCAGGCATTATGGGGCGTCCTGGCCCTGCCACCGTCAACGCTAATACCTACATGGCCGTGTACCCGCCTGGGTCTGTTGTCCAATCCCAGCCCGCTGTCCCTAATGGGGCTCCTAGCATGGGTTCCGGCTACTACGGTCAGAATGCAGGACCTATGCCGTCCTCTGTCGCCTACCAATACCCTGGTTACGCTCAGTCTGAGGCAGATCGCCGTCGTCCAGGGCGTCCGCTGGGGTCTCGCAATCGCCCTAGAATGTCGACCGACGTCCAGCAGTCGTCTCCAGCCGGCGCCTCGATACAGCCTCAAGGCCCTGTGAACGCCGCTGCCTTAGCCACGGCTGGCGCGAAGCGCGGTCCCCCGTCCGAAATTCATGTTGCTACGAGTGAGTCGCACATGCGTCGTGTTGCCTAACACTGGGAGCGTGTCCCTTTACAGAGCATGGCTGATACTTGCCTTTAGCTGCCCAGAGTGACCCGTCCGGCTCTGACCAACAAGACGCCAAGCGCATCCGTCTCGAAATACGAGAGGCCGCTACTAATGGCGCCGAGAAGCCTACCCAAAACGAGATCACCGCTGCGGGAAACAGCGCACCTCACCGCGACACCGATGCGGACGCGACGGATGAAGAGATCCACTTCCACAACTCCTCCATCCACTCGCCTCCGCCCGGCGCTGCGCCATACACCGCGCCGGTGCTCGCCACGCCCTACGGAGCCGGGACCGCACCCCACGTCCCAGCCCTGAACGCCACACCCAGCGTGCCCGAGTCACCCGTAGGCGACACATACCAGCGCCTAGGCTTCTGGCGCTGTCGTCTTTGCACGTCGCAGAAATACCTCAACACGCCGCCGCCCAAGCAGCCCTCGGAGCCCGGCACGTGGCCGCTGCGCGATGTAAGCAAAATGGTTACGCACTTTACGCGCTTGCATGGCGAGCACAATAACTTTGAGCGGTGCATGGAGCTCGGCGCTGCACTGGGACAGAATCGGGGGCCGTTCCGCCACTGGTTGACGGTCACGAAGAAGGAGAAGGGGCTGGATCATGCTGCGATCTGCGCGGCCGTCGAGCAGCTGGATAATGGCCAGATGCCCGCTATCTTGCGCAAGGTCAGCAACTCGGCCGCCAACTTCGCCGCTGACTGATGGGCGAGCACAGAGCATACTGCCGGATGTTCGCGCCATGCGGTCGCAGCCCACAGCGTTAAGTCACCATGAAATCAGCTTGTGGAGGACGTCACAGGAGAGGAGCTCAACGATGGCATCTTGTGACCCAAAGCCGCACAGATGCCTGTCGCGCCTCCGTCCCGCATGCCTTGAAGCTGGACACCTTATAGACTTCCAAAGGTGGCCATACTTGCGGCTTGATCCAGCGATGGGAGGTTTGGACGGCAATAACGACGGCGAGCACACTTGCAGCTAGGTAGATGCGTTGTACGAGATCAATACTATCAGCTGCGCTTCTTAGGCCTGCGTTCCCGGACAGAGTGAAGTCGTTTTTGGGAAAGTTTACGGTGTTTGCCATGTTTCATGTTTTTAGTCCGTGGGATGCTTCTTGAGGGGGATATTGTAGCCCGAGGTCGGTTTATCAGTCTATCGGGAATGCAACCTCTCTCATCACTCGACACGCAGCATCCCAATCGCAGGCTCTTTCTTGAAGTATCTTTGCATCGATACGCCAGGTTTCGAAGCTCGCAGACGTTCCACCCACGACTTCGAGGTTGACCTCGGAATTTTTGGCAAGGCAGGCAGGTCTCCTTCCTGCTCCTCCTCTCAGAGCTACGTTCCAGACTTGCAGCGGTGTTCGTTCACCCACTTAGAAGCTGTCTCACACTAGAATGACAGCACGTGACTCTTCCCTCTTCTGGTACCAGCCATTTCAACGACTCGACAAACCCTTCTCTCCTCTTGCCCAAGATCGACCTGGCCGCCGACCACACCGTCTGCACGCGAGACACGGACACAACGCCCTCGAGTGTCGGTACTTGCCATCTCAAGCAGCTATGCCTTGAAGCTCCTTACCCAACTCACTGGCCTTGTCTCGTTGCTTCTAGCAGGGAAACATTCTCTCACCTCAAGGCATCTCTACCGCCCCTGCCGCATCCTAGACTTACGCTCCTGCCACCTCCTCCCAGCTTCCAGATCAGACTGCTGGAAGCCTCTCTAATTCGATGGCGTCCCATAGCTAGAATTTACCAACGATTCCCAGCATCAAATCTCGCTTTCTCTCCCGCTCAACAGCACAGCCAAAGTAAATCACCTCTTCAAGACTCACACAGAACATCGCACTCGAGAGCAGCCTGTTGTTCTTCCTCGGACATGCACCCAAGAGGTGCCTCGCAACATCGACGCCTACTCCTGCTTTCACTTGTCAGCACAATCAAGGCACAACACCGTTTCCAGACTCAGAGAAGACATCACCCACCAAGGTAGACTATATTTGTTCTGCTCGAGTCAATCGTCTAAATCAGCAGTTCCTCTTCTACTAAGCTGAATTACTATTGCGATATGTTCATCGGTAGGGTAAAAGTCTAAGGTCATTTCCTGCACACACTTACCTCGCTGTACTGCCCTTACCTATACGACATTCCTGACACGCATCATCCAGCCAGCTCGCGGGTTCGTTCTCGCATCTATATCGCGAGAATGAACCACCTCCCGTATCTCGACCTCCCACTTCACCAACAGCTTCACCAGCTTATCCTTCATCGCCCTGTCTTCGCCAAACGCGGCAGAAACACCTTGATCTCTCTTTTGTACTAGGGAAAGCAGCGTGCACAGCCGAAGGTCACAGGCCTCACCAGGACGACGTTATGATCTTCATCCAGAAGATCAAGGTTGACCCAGACTACTCGGGAAAGTCTCTACTGGTGCCCATCATCTACAACCTGCAGTCCTTTGTGTGCTGCCATCCCGACTTTCCGGCCTGCTTTCAGAGTTTGAGGATCAGGTCCGATAGCTGCGGAGCGTGTGGCCATCAATAGCGTCTCTCTTCTCGACCAAGGCTCTAGCTGCGCACCATCGATATTGAATCAATACTCGCGCGGCCCTTGGCCTAGGTAGTCTGGCGAGGCCTCCCAAAATTCGTCCTAGAGAGACTTGCCGTGCCTCCACCTGACCCATCATCCTCTTCGAAATCATTGACGTTTCCTCCAGTCCTTCGAACTGAGAAGTAGAATATCAAAGATCGAACAGCTTGAAGTCGACCATCGCCTAAGGCCAACACTAGTGTCTGCCAGCGAACAAACACCGCAAGGACGCACAAAATGCAAAGAAAGGCAGTCCTGTCATTGCATGATCATCGGCTTGAGCATACCTGCCCTACTTGCCCCTGCCTCTCCTAGCGAGGAGCCTACCGGGCTGAGGCTGCTTATGGTCGGTCTCATTATCGGGGTCACAAGCGATCTCGTCTATGCCATACTGAGCATTTCACCTATCCACTATCTTGCGCGTCAGATCTGGCGTCTGTAGGAAGGGACGAAGGACATTTGGTAACTCGGTCAAGCTGGCCCACTGGGAACCTCAACTTTCAAGGATCGTGAGAACAACTTGCGCTACCAGGCTCGCGACCACAGGGGTCCTGGACCATGATTCCGGACATTTTCCCGGACAAAGAGTTCGCGTGCTTTGCAGTGGACGATTTTAAGGACACGCTATTGGCCTCATTGGTGGCTGTCCTACGTTTCTACCGTCTCACTCTCCACCCCTTGTTCCCGACTCTGTTGCATCAACTGGACTCCTCCATCAGCAGCTGCAGTTCCAGCCCCTCCAGAACCAGTCCTAGCATCAGTTAGAATTTACCATTGCTAACTTCGCCCGGTACCCTGAAGCCCATACTCCGTAGTTGCAGCCATCATAGTAGTTTGGCAACCTCACCTAATTGTTGGCCCCTCTTTTACGATCCTAGCTAGTTATAACTGGAACAGCATTGGCCTCCCGTTGCCGCAATATTCGCTGGCAGAACCTATCGTCAACTTTGCCAAAGACACTGAAGCCCACGCTCCGTGGTTGCAACGACCACTACAAATCCAGCAACCACACCAAGTTGCTGGTCCCTCGTTTGCAGTTTTGCAGTTCCGGCTAAATATGGTCAAAGTATTGGCAGCCTCCCGTTGCATTCACACTCGCTGGAAGAACATAAAGGATGCATCTCCGTTAGCCGACTTTGTATCCAACCACATATCATTTGCTGCCAGACTCATTTTGCAACTGCCGCAAATCGTTGTAAAGTGGCCTAATTGTTAGTCCGACATACCTTCACCGTCGGGTACTCGCATATTTCATAAGTACCAAAGCAAAAGCACCCCTCTCCTTCGTCTCCCGCAGGGGGAGCCCACACTTCGGATCATCGACAATAGACCACAAAGGACAAGTTATTACATTCGGAGTGCCACAGGAACAAGAAACTAAAGTGATTGCAAACATCTAGAATCCAACCAAAAGCAAATCATCCTGGCCCACAGAAATCGGAATCAAACCAGCCGACTAAGCACCCGCAACTGCGATACGCTTGGGTCATGATCTCGCAATGCCTAGCGAGAGTCTTTCAATGATACTAGATTACACAATCAACACGGAGACTAAAGATTTCAACGCTAAATCGGAAGGACCTAACTTGTATCGCACCCACCGAGAGACTCAGTCCCTAGAGCGCCCAAGAATTAGCAATCCCTCGATCCCTAAACAACCTCGTTACGGGCCGGTCGCTGCATCATGTCAACAATGAGCAGTGGGTGCCTAGCTTGGCGCGAAGGTCGAAGCGCCTCGACATTCCCCTCGAACTGTACGAAACCGCGGCACTGTAGAGTCTTTGGAGGCTTCCAGCTAAACCAGTACACAGCCAGCATGACGAGGGCACCCAAGACAACTGGGCGACCGTGCTCGACTTATGCAAACTGGACTTCACTCACTCGGAAATGAAGCTCTTGATGGTGGATTCCGACCGGGGCAGATGCTTCCCCGAATTGCCATATATACTCACTCATCACACCTCATAGATCACCGAGGCCTATATTTAGCTGACCCTCCACACACACAAACACAGCATCGCCATCATGGGTCCAACGCACAGTTCTCACACAGCCTCAAGGTATCGGAGTCACTTGGGCTGCAAAGAACAGGAAATCGAAGTCAGGTTATCTACCACTGCACGTAGCGCGCATCTTCTTCGAACTCTTTGTTACGGTACTATAATAGACATTCTGCGCAGTAATTCTTCATGATCTTCACAAGGTTCTATTACCAAGACCATAGAATGACTACGATAGGGGTTTTGAGTTGCTTAAACAACACGAGCGGCACCCAGCTGAAGACAAACGCTCTGCAACCTGGAGAGACCACTGGCTAGTCCTGTTCTACTCGTGACGAGCAAAGATGCTTGCGGAAGCCCACATATCCGCTCTCCAGGAAGGGCCCAAGAGCCTAACAGAAGGGGAGCGCCAGAGGTAATAACGATGAAGAAGGCAGCACTCGCGCCTCTTCCACTTTTTCCATTCGGAGAGACGACACGACGCTTCGCCCTCCACGTAAACTCTGCTCAGCTCGACCGAAGTCTCGCCTATGGACTAACGGCCGCACTAACGGCCGCTCTTCATATGGAAATAATGGAAGATCGGACGGTCTCGGGCCGACAATGGAGGCTTAAATACAAAGCTACTGTCTTAATGATTCTTTTTTTCAAACTCAAGACACCAACGAACAACTTTTTACAATGCATAAGTTGAGATACCTAGTAGTGGGCCACCCCCCGAAGTGGGCCACCCTTAAATATACACCGCCGTTTCAACCACCCAAATAAGAAAGAGGACAACTCGCTTTATTTTAATCCGATTAACTTCAAATCTTCAACACTTCTTCATTATAACCTTATGAAGCCATATACAGAAGATCAGCTTGCTACGGCACTTGTGGCTATTCAAAATGGCACCTCAATACGACAGGCCTCAAAAGAGTGGGCTATTCCAAAGACCACACTTCAAAACCGAATTTTTGGAAGACTGCCGCGAGAAATAGCCCACAAATCAGAGCAAAGACTTTCGATTTATCAAGAAGACGAATTAGCTAGTTGGGCTCTTTCTCAAGCCAACTTAGGCCTTCCACCGACCCATCAAGAGTTGCGAATCTTTGCGGAAAGAGTCCTCCGGGCTAAAGGGGACTCAACACAACTCGGAAAGCGTTGGGTTACCTCTTTTCTAAAGAGAATTCCAAAGCTAAAGATCCAAAGAAGCTTCTGGATGGATTCAAAGAGAGTCAATGGGGCTACTACTCAAGTAATTAAGTCTTGGTTCTCCTTCCTCGCACTTCCGGAGATCCAGCAGATTAAGCCTTCAAATAGGTGGAATATGGATGAAGCTGGTCTTATTGAAGGCCAAGGTGATAACGGACTAGTCCTTGGGAGTACTGAATCTAGTTCAGTTAAAAGAAAAGACTCTGGATCTCGCCTTTGGACTTCTTTAATTAAATGCATTTCAGTTATTGACAACTCTCTTCCTCCACTCATTATTCTCAAGGGCAAATCAGTACAACAGCAGTAGTTTCCTCTATAACTCGAGTTATATAAGGGCTGGCTATTTACAGTAACTGAAAATGCGTGGACTAATAACGCAACGGCACTTGAATGGCTTCAAAAGGTGTTTATTCTAGGGACTCAACCAACAGACTCAACAGAGAGGTAACTACTTATCTTGGATGGTCACGGCAGCCATATTACTACGGAGTTTATGTGGGAATACTATCAAAACAATATCCTATTATTATATTTGCCCCCTCATACATCTCACGTCCTTCAACCTCTTGATCTAGGGATCTTTTCATCACTCAAGCGGTCCTATCGAAAGAGACTCAACCAATTACATCAATGGGAAGAGTCAACGACTGCTGGAAAGAGTGATTTCCTCGAGAACTATCGCCTTTCTCGACTAGACGGTCTTCCTACTCAAAATATCAAATCTGGGTGGAAAGCAAGCGGTCTTTGGCCTGTGGCACCAAGTAAGCCACTCTTAAGTCCTTTATTGTTGGAAAATAGTATCAAAAGGACTCAAGAAAGGACTCAAAAGACTCCAGGAGAGTTGAAAAGGGCTGAGTTTACACCATTGAAGCTCTCAAATATGCAACTAACAACTTGGTCAACTCCACGGAAGTCTCAAGACCTAAGGGCTCAAATCGACTTATTCCATAAAGATGGTTCAGCCAATCAGACTTCACGAAATCTCTTCAGAAAGATTACAAAGGGCTTTAATGAGAAGAACCTGCTATTATCACAAGCCTTAAAGGGAATTGAGGTACTAGAAGCCAAGGTTGCGACTAGGAGGCCACAAAAGAGAAGGAAGGTTGAGTTGAGTACAAATTCCAAATTCGCTACTATTAATGATATAATCCGGACTTAACAAGAGGTTTCTGAGGCTGTAGATAGTCTTGTTTAAGAGAGCGAAATTGAAAGTATAGTTGTTGAAGAGGACTGTATTGTAGTTAGTTAATTCAATTAGTTATATGTTGTTGAAATAAAGTGGTTAGAAAAGCGGTTTCTATTTAAGGGTGGCCCACTTCGGGGGGTGGCCCACTACTAGGTATCTCAACTTAGTTGGCTAAAGACGTAGGATACCCATATACCACATTTTAGCAGCCAATCCAGCTTTCAGAGTCTCATATGGCCTCGCTTCAACTCATCAATCGTTGATTGAAGAGTTAACATAAGAGTGTCTGCTAAGGGTACTTCCTGGTGTGACACGTGCCTGTACATATCATCGCAGTAGACTTTCAAGCGAAATAGGGCGCTGCGGGGCGAGGGCGACTACACGTCCGACGGAAGGAAATGCCAGGTGTGGTGCCAGATACTGGCTTCGGAGAAGTGGCGTAATTACTGAGAGGGTCTCTTATCTCACAGTCTGAATGTAGTCCTTGACTAGCAAGCGCGGCCTTTGGTGCCAAGTCTTTCAAGCGCCTACAGATTGCGAACACTCTGGGTTGGAACCCATTGAGCTCATGGGTACACCACACGGGTTGGAGATCGCGCGGCACAAGCCAAAGGTAAGGGTGTTGATGCATTCTGAGATAAAGTACAGTTCAACGATTCCCTCAACATACAGCTCCATGCCTGCATCCTAAATATTGGAAGCCAAAGAGAAATAGCTGGGCTTCACCATCCGTTTACAAGAGCCAAAACGCCCGTGGGTATAGCCTGATCATCCCTCGTTCAATTTGCGTTCGTGTCCTATATTGCCGCCTAGTCTGTTTCTCAGTTGTCGTTGCCATCCTCTTTACGGGACCGTTGTAGTGCATCGTCCACTTTTCAGCTCGTATTGAGGGCCCGTGTTCACGAGTCCCAGACCCTCGCATGCACAGGGACGAGCTCGTCAACACTCTCGTCGTAGTTCCCAGGTAACCTGCTGAATTTGAGGAACTGGTTGAGTGTAGGCATGTCCTTTTCGTTCATGCGCAGGTTTTTCACCTCATAGTCGTGCGTGGCGGGCTTTGAAAATAGCGACCTTGTCGTCATAAAACAGTATCTCCCGTAGACGCAAGCGTGCCGACAGCGCAGGCTCCACGAAAGAGTCATCGTCCGAATCATCGTAGGAGTGCTCCGACTGGGTATCGTCAGGCTCAGTCGGGCTCGTCGGAGTGCCTTCATCGCCCGAGCCATCATCCTCATGCTCATCGTCTTCGGTGTCGTCCTCGTCTGTAGCGTCTTCAACCACCACCGGAGCATCGACATCTTCGCCGTTCACCATGTTGGCAGGACCGCCGTGCGCGTGACAGCCATTTGTGAGATCAGACGGCCGATGCTCGAGAATCTCGAAGCACTTGCTTGAAATGCCCACATAGCAGAGTTGGATCTCGGGTCGAAGAGTGATGATGTCTGTCATCTGCATGACCAGCTCCTTGGGCTCGGGATTGCTGAGAACATGATCCGCTAAGTAGGGAAAATGAAGTGAGCGAAGCTGAGGAATATTGGGCAGACGCTGCAGGAAGGTATGCTAGAACCAGGTTGTCAGTGATATCGCTTGTCGTGCACAAATACCTAAGGTCCCTAAGGCGCTGGACTTACCCAATCTTTGTAGTCAATGACTACAGACAGCTCCTTCAATTTTGCCATGCGCCCGCTGGTGATGTACTGCAGTACCTCAGTCGGTAGACACCAAGACCGCCACCTTGTATTGTCCGTATTGGAACCATTCGAAGTGCTTTTGGCTGAGCTGTCCAACAGCAGTCTTCGTAAGCTGGACCGGTGGCGTTTGATTGCACCCTTATATATGGCATCAATTGTGACAGGAGGGGGTGCACTAGCCGCGCTACTGCCGATGCGCCTGCGGTCTTGCAGAAACAAGGTCTCAAGAGAGTTGGGCGCAAGTGTATCCCGAATGAAGGCAATGAGTGATGGTGACGTGACATCCGTGTGGATGCGTTTGAGGTTCAGTGCATATCTTGGAGGGGCGTTGGGCATGGGCTTGCTCGACGTAGGAGATATCCCATACCCCGACACCTGAGGCTGCGGTTGAAACTGCTTTTTCAACAGCTTCCATAGATTCTCATGCTGGGCACATTCCAAAATGGTCAAATTAGTAAGGATTGTCCAGTCGAAACCTTGACTGCACACCTGCATGGACAGTGGCACCCTCTCGAGCTCGAGTGTTGTCAGTTTGAGTTTGCCGGTGAGTCGGCTTCTTGCTGGGCTTTCCAGCCCTTGAGAACTTGCCGAGTCCTCCGCTGAGGAGGGTGACGAGGCAAGACTGGTATCAAGAGCTGGTATTGCATTTTCATCCAATGTCGCCGGATTCGGCAAGCTCTCAGGATGGGCAACAGGCTCATCATCCAACGATGGCGGTGCGCTAGGTGATGCCGCCGTCGGTGTTTGTAAATTGGCCAAATCAGTCTGCTGTGCCGTGGCAGCGCCAACCTTTGCTTTGCTCGCCTTGCGCCGTATATCGTAAATGCGCCCCATGAGTACACCAAGAATGCCGCCTAGGCGTCTCTCGCCGATGGAGCTCTCCCCTGGCCAGCTAGCGTTGTGGTCGACCTGTGCCAATTCTGGACCGTCCCAAGTCTGCACAAAGTCATGATGGATCGCTTTGTTTGATATGCCAATTCTTAGCTCCTGCAGACTCTCTGCAGAGCGTTCAAGGAGAACAGAAAGTTCATCCAGATAGGCCAACTCATCAATGTCCAATACTGTGAGACTCTTGAGGGGTGGAAGCACACTAAAGGTAGGATATTCTACATGATTCTCCGAGTAGGGTATGGTAGGCTTCGGTGGCGGATGTGCCGCAGTCGAAGGCAGTGAGATTCCAATAGGTGTCAGGGTACTACCTGCTGGCACCACGGCCGTGGGTGCCGCCGCTAGGCCAGGGCTCGGCGAGGAGGATGAAGAGGTGCCCACATCTGAGTTGTCGTGCCAGCGGATCCAGATGCGCTCCAGCTGGCATTCACCCGACTTGGAGCTGTCAGGCAAAGAGGCCAGCGCCATGAAGATGTCCGCCAAAACTCCGGTCGGCATATCCCATATGAACGTTTCCAAGTTCACCATCTTAGCCACGGCTAACGCAACCAGCGTCCCTAGCATCTTGCCACTCTCTTTATTTATCATATACTCGGAAACCCAGTCGTTCGGCCCATTGCCCAAGGAGAACTTCCGGGTATATTTTGCGTAGTCATTGCCTGCGAACTTGGCCAGAGGTCCGGTCGGTCTGCCATCCATGCGCAGTCTCCTTGTGGTACGAGCAAAAAGGCTACCGAGACAAAGTGTTGACAAGCCATACGTAAGGGCATCGACGCTCTTAGCCTCGGTGGTGGTAGTATGTGCGTCCGGCCAGACTATGTCGAAGCGCGAGTAAATGTGGGGAATGGCGAGATTATGGAGGGTCGAATTGGTCAATGCCAGAGAAGTGAGGTCGTTCGTGTGTGTGATCTGCAGAAACTTTAGAAGTGATTCCACGTAAGGAGGGTGCATAAATCACGAAGGGAATTATACCTCCTTAACGATCAGACGTAGAACGTCGACGGGGAGCTCGAGCAGATTAAGAGGCTCTGTGCGCCGCTTGACATGATCCCAGTCCGGACTCTTACTCTTCAAGTACTCTGAAATAATGGAATTGTCCTGCCCTAGCTCATTTCCTGACACGTCGTGAGCGTAGAGCTCGGAGACATGCCTAGAATTCCGGCTCGTACTATCTCGATTGTCTAGGCCCTCGATCTGGCATTCTGAGTCTGGTGGCAGTTGGTCGTCTGGGTAAGGATAGGAGGGAGACGGTGGTTCATAGTCGATGTTGTTGTCGTCGTGCTGGTACTCAGTATTGTGAGAGTCGGCGTGGGCTTCGGGATCGTAGTAAATTTCGTCATTCACGTCATTCACGTCATTCGCGCCATACAGGTCTGAGTCGGTGCCTAGGTCCTGCTCGTGAGCATACTGGTCGTCGTATTGCTCGTCGAAGTGGTCCTGGTCGTCCATGATGTGCTAGCACCAGGCGGAGCTGAATGCGTCAAGGCCGAATCGTCAAAGATGAAGATGAAGACGAAACGCTCGGCGAGGATGCCGTTTGCCGTTTGCTGATAAGGTCGCGCCCCAATACACGGTTCGGGTTGGCTCGTCGAGCAGCAACGCGACGTAGGGACGTTGTAGCTTCTATTTTCTGTTAAGTTGCAGATGCTGTAGATGGAAAATAGAAATCTGAAAAGCGGCAAGAGGTTGTGCTGCGCAAGAGTTAAATTGAAATACTGAATAAGGTGGGGGGTGCACTTTGAAAGGAAGAAACGTAGACTTCAGAGACGCATCGTGGTTCACGGACAAGGTTGACGAAAGTGAAGGTCGGGATGTAGGTAGCCTCGCGCCTAAGTACCTGGCCTACAGCGGCCCGTCGGCCGTTAATTGGTTGGCATGCGCGCCGAGGCCCCTGGACCCGGCGAAGAGGGTCAAGGCCATGGGCAACTGGGGCCATCCAAATTTAGAGGCTGGCGGGTTGGTTGGTGAGGGTGAAGGTGAGGGTGACAGTCCTAACATGCACACGCACATGCCAGTTGGATGTGGCCCACTCAACAACGACCAGTCATCTTTATGACAACAAGTCAACAAGCAATTAATGGTTGAACCAAACCATAAGGGGTACAGTCCTGCATCAACGCTCGAGGGATATCATAACATCAAATTCTACCTGTGTCAAGTCCGTCACAAGACGGCAGCCCAAATGCCAAAGCCTCTCCTGAACAGCCGGCACATCCCGCTTGCTGCTTCTGACACCGAAGCCACCTTTGAACAACGCCCCTTCAACTCCCGGTCCAGCCATATATCGTGTTGATCTGCTGTACAAATCCATCGTGACCATGGTCAATCCTAATCGTCTTCTATGTCGTCGTCACTCAGCACAAGCTTCTGTATTTGAAGACTGCTGATCATCGATCCCTCGCTCCGCTCACCGCGCGATTTTATCGCCAAGTTCCGTTTCTTCTTTGGCGTGGCTTCTTCGGTAGGTTTATCCGTAGCCCATCCATTTCCCGCGGTCACTGCGTCTTCTGCATCTTCGTCTGTTTCTTCGTCTACCGGCGCCCCTATCCCATGAAAAGAGACCACCTTCTCCATGTCGCTCAGGTCGAGCGAGTGCAAAGATGTCCGACGCCGCCTCATCATATGTGCCATGTAGGGCAGTCGCTCCAACACCATCTCTTGACGCACTGACGACCCTAGCGAGAGGAGGGATGTCGCTTCATCCGCTGGGGCCTCTGTCGCCGCCGCCGACTGGAGTTTGGTTGCTTGTTTCATTTCATGCCTATTGTCGAGCTTATCTCCGATATTGCCCGCTTTGTTCTTTCGAAACATCGAGGCTCCGCTTGTTACGTTCTCGCTCGCCTTGTGTGTGCCCGAGCTAGAGGCCGTGGCTTCGCCCTGGAGCATTTTAGATGCCCACAAGTCCATAAGCCCCTCCAACTCCTCTTTTTCCCTCCACAACTTGATACTTGTCGGAAAGTATATCTTGGGCGGGCCCGAAGTTGTACTCTTGCGCTTGACCGGGCATGGTAAGGAGAACAGCAAACCTCGGACTGCGACCTCGAAAGCCATCTCATCTTGCCGAAGGATGTGGCTGCCTTGATCTCGTCCACGATTGCTGAATCCCTTGCCGCCGAAAAAGTTGTCCTGGGTCGGGTTCAAGAGATCGGCGTCTGAAAGATAATCGATACAGTTGTTGATGTAATCCATGGACGAAAATGAGTATGCACTCCCAGTTCGTTCGCAAGATAAAGCGTAGTTCTCGTGCAGGGCTGAGATAAAGGTCGACGTATCTGTACCTGTCTCGTCAATGAGGGTGTCTACAGGGACCTGGGATCGCTTTGTTCGCGACAAGTGACTCATGTATGGCGCCAAATCCTCCGCAACTGCTTCCACCGAACCTAAGGGAAATGGCTTCTCATCCCGTTTATTGTATACGACCTTGCCAACCGCGTGAAAAATTCCCAGGCTAGCCTCGCGGTGCGAGATGAGTTGGAGACTCTGCTGCTCACCCTTGGTCAACGCCTGATCTTTGCTTGCCTTATTTATCTTGGTGAAAGCGACCTTGGACCCCCAGTCCGCGTCGTCTCCTCTTAAACACAGAAACTCTAGGGACGAGATCGCGCTTCTGATGTCACCAATTTCGCCGAGACGCTGGAGAACTTGTGGTCCGGGTGTTCGCCGCCGTCCCGACACTCGGGCTTCCTTCTTCACAACCGCTTCCAATGCCTTGGCCAGCAAAGTCGGGGCAATGTCGTTGAAGGGGATAAGAGCAGTGCCCGGGTGCCGTAGAAGCTCAGGCCCAAGTAGCCGGTGCACAGTAAAGCTGTCTGCAGAGGCCGATGTTGTCGTCAGTAGCGTTTCGGAGACGACCATGACAACTGGTATTATGGCATCTGCCACATTTTGACCATAAGCTGCGAAAGACGGTGTGTTGTTCACAAGATACTGTAGAATGGTTCTCCGGAAAGAGGTGAGAGCGCTTCCAGACCTCATGAAAGTGTTAGGAAACTCCTCGATGAGGACAATTCTTGGGCGTTCGTCCTCCATGCGACCCATTAGCGAGCCCTTTACGTCATTGGAAGACCTGGAAATATCATCCTCATCGACTTGCAACTGGTTGAACTTCCGGCCACGGCCTAGAAACTCTTCGAACTGTGATGAAGCGGACTGGATCCCGGGTGTCACGCCGGAGGTGCTTCCAGGATTTTTCCATTCCAAAATGTCGAAGCCCATATCCTTGGCAAGCAGCTGCACTGTGGTTGTCTTCCCTGTGCCAGCGGCACCTTTCAGGACCAGCAAGCGCTGGCGCAGTCGACCACTGATGACACCTCGAAGCCAATTCCGCACATCCGCCACCTTTTTCTTGTGTACAACTAATTCTTCAAGACTTGCAGGGCCGAAGCGATCAGACCATGGTCTCTGATCACCAAGTTGGGTCATCGAAGCAGAGGTGTTGCGAGGAGGCCGCAGGTATCTCTGACTGGTAGTAGTGGCGCTATTGCTCGAGGCTGGCGCCGACTCGAAAACATCTCCTGATCTTTTCTGGGCCTTCTTGCCGACCAAGCTTTTGCCTCCTACGGGAATACTAATTTCCTCGTCATCGGAAGGAGGGTCGGTCTGAATGTCGACAGCTCCATGCTCGAGTTGCTGGGAGTGGCCATTGCACTTTGAGGCTGGTTCCTTTTTTTGCGGCTGGTTTGAGAACAGTGTTCTGATGTTTGCAGACTTTCCCTTCTCATCGATGAACTTCTTTAGCTTGGCAGGACTCTTGCTGGGGCTCTTGGTCGCCGACGGCTTAAACTGGCCGGAGCGAGTAGAGACAGTAGCAGCAGCTTTCGGTGGAGCAGCGCGAGACGACCTCGTGCTCTTTCGTACGGGCACCGGCGATTCCGGAGAAAGCATCTCGGCGTCTGTAGACTTGCCCTTGTTGTCGGGAGACGGGAAGTAGTCGTTCAGGTTCTTCTTCTTGGGCGGAGTAGGCCTCTCATCTCGCTCGTCTTCCTTGTCGAGGACGATGTTTCGCTTGCGCTTTGCAGACGGTGCCATCGTGAAGTGGACGAGCCGTCGCGCACCTTTTCCCGCGGCATCTATAAAAGCGACAGATAGCAGGGCACGTGGTCAAGTCAACCAAGACATGATCAACGAGCTCGCGGGAAAACAATTGAAAACCTAAACAGCACTTACTTAGGTAGGTAGTGACGTTAGGGGAGGTTCACAGCACCCTGTCATAACAGGGATAGCCTGGCTGCAGCGCCTGAACCCCTGGTTCGGTAGATCGGGCAGGAGCCTTCTCGCAGGTGCAGGTATCTAGGTACTATGTACTTTTGCTCGGCGAGCCCATGTGATTTCGCGCGGCTGCCTCAAAACGCGTCTCGCCTGTCACGTCACGCTCGTCACTGTGCCGTCAATCAACAACTTTCCTCGCCGCCGTAAACGCTGTATTTCCGCTTACAGCTCACAACTATAATCCTGTCCGGCTCGAAGCACCTGCCCAAACCAACAAGTCACAGCTTCTATCCTTTGTCCAAGATACATCCCACGTCGGTCTTCCACACAGATCGCTGCAATGACGCAGACAGAGGAGATGGAAGAGGCACAAAGCCAAACTGGCGACGAGAGCATGACCGGTCCTGGGGCGCCCACACCGCTGCATTCTCTTGAGGTGAGTCGTAGCTTCTTTGCTCCAGTCATTTTTCGCTGCTGACCGTTCGTTTGAAAAAAAAAAAAAGGGTGTTGCCGGTCTCACCAAGCGCGACATTCAGCTGATTGTCGATGGTGGCTTCAACACCGTCGAATCCGTCGCCTATACTCCTCGCAGAGTCCTCGAGCAGATCAAGGGCATTTCGGAGCAAAAGGCCAGCAAAATTTTAGCAGAAGGTACAAGATACTCTCTCAGCGGCCACATTCCCCGTCCCATACATTGACAATGTCCTCGCAGCATCGAAACTCGTCCCTATGGGTTTCACTACCGCCACCGAGATGCATCAACGCCGCAGCGAACTGATCTCCATCTCCACCGGCTCCAAAAACCTCGACACTCTGCTTGCTGGTGGTATCGAGACCGGTAGCGTCACCGAGATTTTTGGGGAGTTCCGCACCGGCAAATCCCAAATTTGCCACACATTGGCTGTTACTTGCCAACTTCCTTTCGATATGGGCGGTGGCGAGGGCAAGTGTCTGTACATCGACACTGAGGGTACATTCCGACCTGTTCGTCTCTTGTCGGTCGCCAATCGTTTTGGTCTATCTGGGGAAGAAGTCCTTGACAACGTCGCCTACGCGCGAGCCTACAACTCCGATCACCAGTTGCAGCTACTGAACCAAGCTGCCGCTATGATGTGCGAGACCCGCTTCTCCTTACTGATCGTCGACTCGGCCACCTCTCTGTATCGGACCGACTTCGTTGGTCGTGGAGAGCTCAGCAGTCGTCAGACACACCTAGCCAAGTTTATGCGCACCCTCCAGCGTCTCGCCGATGAATTCGGCATAGCAGTCGTTATCACCAACCAAGTCGTCGCTCAGGTCGATGGTGGCCCCTCCGCAATGTTCAACCCAGATCCAAAGAAGCCCATCGGTGGCAACATTATCGCCCACGCGTCCACCACCCGTATCAGCTTGAAGAAGGGCCGTGCCGAGACGAGGATTGCAAAGATCTACGATAGTCCCTGTCTACCTGAAAGTGACTGTCTATTTGCCATTAGCGAAGAGGGTATTCAGGATCCTTCACCAAAGGATGTGGAGAAAATGAACATGTAAAATCTACGCATTGCAGGACAAGGGTATCGTGGAGCAGGAGTTCAATCTTCCTACTCCCCTGTATAGGCATTAGCTTGAGCGTTTGGTAGAGTCCAGAAACTCCAAGCGGGATGCGGGCTGTAGGTTTGATACTGGATCTGGTTGGGCTATTGATTTTCCGGTCTGGTAGCTAGGCGTTGATGAGTCTTTTGCTTGGGCCTTTCGCAGCACAACACTGTAGCACATTGCATCGAAACAGAAGCGCATGGAGCGCTCTCTGATTATACACATCACGGCCATTCCTGACCTTGACTATGGCATTGCTTGCAGCACAAAAGATCGACACATGCACCAAGGTTTCGTATAATACTTATCCCTCTTTCTGGCCGCTCCCCACCCATTCGCACTGTGAAGTCATGCTCTGGTTGAACACCATTAAAGAAGATGGAAATCTGTCTTGGACAACTCTCTATAGCTGCCAAATCAAGGAAAGGGCGTTTATGACGAATATGCGCCCTTTTGCCACATTGTATAAAAGAAGCTTGTTCTTACAAGACACGTTTCTATTTTGAACATCGTATGCCCGAACCGCTCATTACGATGCCATCCATTGGCTTGCCTTCGACTATGTTCACAACTCACTATATCAATAACCCCACGGCCTTCCCTATGGAAGGGGGCTGCTGCTGTGGATACGCACGCTACCGCCTCGAGCAAGCCCCCATGGCTGTCGACTGCTGTTACTGCACGGCCTGTCAGCGCGAAACTGGCCCAGCCTTTGGTACGAACGCAATCATAGAAGCCAGCAATATGGCCATGCTGCCGCCTGCGCCAGCAACTATACCCTCTCATTCTGGCGCCCCAGATGTCTTCCCGCAAGCTGAACACGCCTTGCTAGCCTCGCCCGATCAGACGCCGGGCTTGCTCCGATCTTCAATTCCGCTGGAGTCATGCGAGGCACAGAGCGTAACTCGTTGCTCCAAATGCTTCACGGCTGTGTGGACCGAGTATTCGGCTGGGCTAGCGGTCAAGTTCGTGCGAGTGTGAACATTGGATAGGGCGTGGTTAGTGCAGCCGGACTTGCACTTGTATGTAAGAAGCAAGCGAGAATTTGTAGGGATCAAAGACAGGTCGCCTCAGTTTGAGGAGTTTCGTGATCGGACGAAGGTCTGGAGTCCGGAAAGCTTGGGAAGGTTGGAGAGAATATTGCCGGAAAACAGGAAGTACTGTGAAAATTTGCAACAGGCGGAGGATTCTACTCAAACGAGAACCTAAAATTTTCCAAAACCCTAATCAAGCTAGATGGTGATTCACTATGCGAAGACCAGACATCAGCGGCCATCACAGAAGACTGATGAAGCGAGTGGGTATCTAGGCAGTCACGCTTGCTCCACGTAGTCCAAACAGAGCGTGCACTGGTGTATCTCGTCGGGCACTCTGAGTTTACAGGTGATGATTACCCGAAGAATAAAGATAGAAACTGGGCAGTCGCTACCACACATCAGTAATAGGGCAGGAGCGTTCCTTGTCGTTTCCGGTCTTGAAGAAGGAAGCATATGTGCAGAACTGAGTGCATCTTAGCTACCTAAGTCTTGAACACACCGCAAATCAACAAAAGCACTCATCAACACGACTGATAGCTATCGACTTGAGACTCTCACCATGGCTGCTTCAACTTGCTCTACGGTCGCTTTTCTCTTGCTCGCCGCTTCAGTTCTTTCCAATCTCAAACAAGCACCCGTTCGCATCAATGATGGGCTCGTACTGGCTACTCGTGACGAAGTTTTTATCAACACCCCGGGCTCACCTCAGAATCTCTGTGGAGAAAGCAATTTCCAGGTTATCGATGAAAAGAACGGTCCGCAGCGCGATGACTGTGCCTTACTTCACAGAACTATAGAGAAAAATTTGCATGGTTTCTGGATGGCTAGCAAGATGGGGAACGACGGTGAGGTCTGGGTCGAGTTCACTCGGCTGAGATCTTGTGGGCTAAAGATTCGACGTACCGATGGGCAAAATGAGGACACTCCGTGAGTGGCTGTTCCGTGCTTGCATACTAATATCAAATTGACTGTGGAGAGCAGAATCGGAGACGTCGATGTCGCCGACTTGGTGAACAGCGTGTTGAATGGGTTCACGGATAGAGACAATTTGCCGACAACACAGGGCAGGATGAAGTGCAGCAAAGGTGGGTCAAGCGCGGCAGTGGAGTGGATGATATGCGCTGTTTGATCATCAAGTCAAGAATTGCAATTCATAGATATAAGAGGCTACTGTCTGTGAATTGAGCTATTGGGCGCCGGAGAGTTCGGACACTGGTGACCACAATTCGACTTGAGTCTGAGTATCGAACGACCGTTGAGAGCGGTGACATTGCATAGAGGCTAGGGCCAATGGAAAAGGTTCTATCGCATGGTGAAAGCTATTCAGGTTCTACATGCGATCTCACTACTCTTGAAAGGCACTTCATCGTACACTTCTGGGCAGTCTGTTTGGCACACAACGAATGGCTCCTATGGAAGCGCCCCGGTGACAAGTCCGTAAACAATCACAGCAGGTGAGAAATCACCTGACCACAGTGTTTACATCATTCATATGTCTCATATAGCTCTACTTAGTGCACTGGGGGGCTTCCTTCAGGCCTAACTTGTTCCTATAATCTCGTCACGTAGAACATTCAGTCACCATACCCCTTGGGGACGTCATATTGATTACCTACTATTTAGCTTCCAAACTACCAGACTCATGAGCCTGCCAAGTCTCCCTTTTCTTCATAATCTTTCGACCTACTTGTTTCGGAGTAGTTACACTGCCAAGCTCGACAGTATCCGTGGTTTGCCAAGGTCTCTCGTATTGACCTTGGTATTTGCCAGCGATGCTTGATTCGTTGCCGTACCCTCATGACTTTGCACACAGTGTAACCTTTCTGCTATTCGTACAAACATGTTGCATTCGCCAGCAGCAGAGCCTTAGGCCCCGTCTTCACTATTTCTGCCAAGTCGCTTGCTTGAAACGAGCAGCTGCAAGAGAGGGCTAGATGGATGTAATGGCTATAGCCGCAATTTCCCTCATGGTGACCTACTAGTCTAGGAAGGTGGGTTGTGTAGACCATATCGAGCATAGCACTTTACTTGGGCATGACCATCTACAAAATGGAGCAATTCGAACTACTTGCAAGACCACGGTTTCCTTCACTCTCCAGCCCTTTCTCCAGCCTCCTCAGGTTCCCTTCTGATTTGAGTCCTTCTTCATAAGACGCTGCAAAGGTCTTGAACGCAGTCATCCAAGATGAAGGCCGCTGTAGCTTTGTCACTCTTGGCTCCGGCCATGGCCTCAGCCAAGTCTCTTGCCTCTCTCCTCGGAGAAAGTTCAGTGACCAAAGAGATGTACGCAGAAGGCCGGGTCCACGAAGCCATCATGGACTACAAGATGGTAAGTTAATCGTCAATGTCACTGGTCATACTAAACAGTTTGCTCCCGATCTTTGCCTTGGACACGGCTGACTTGAGCATCAATCAGGACCAATGGGCTCAAAAAGAGGCAGATGGTGTCTATAACTCGACCCAATACAAAATGGCCCTTCCAGCTCCGGTAAAATGTGTTAATGGCCGGGCGATCGTCCAGGCTGGCAATCCTCTGCAAACATTCCGCTGCAGCAACCTGGATCTCCAAGACTTCAAGACTCACGCAGAGTTGGGAAGTTCTACCGGACAGGGCTCGTCTTCTTGGGGCTGGACTGCGCCCAATGGACGTGAGTTTGGTGCAATCGGCCAGGCCGACGGCACTGCCTTTGTTGAAATTACAGCGGAGGGAAGACTCATCTACCTGGGCCGCTTGCCGCAGCAGTCTGTCACCTCACAGTGGCGCGAAATTAGAGGCTACAAGAGCTACTTTATCATCGGTAGCGAAGCCCAAAATCACGGCATCCAGATCTTCGATGCTACCAAGCTTCTCGCCGTGAACCCTTCGTCGCCAAGAAGGTTCAGCACAACCAGCGACATCAGCCTTTTCAATGGTCTTCCTGTGGGACGGACGCACAATGTCGTCGTCAATGAGGAAAAGAATTATGCTGTTGCTGTCGGTGCTTCACCTCGCACGGACAAGTGCAGGTCTGGCTTGATTTTCATTGATCTCACTAATCCCGGAGCACCAACTTCTCCCGGTTGTGCTGCTCAAGATGGTTATGTCCATGATGCGCAGTGTCTCGTCTACAGGGGTCCCGACACTCGCTACACTGGTCGTGATATCTGCTATGGATACAACGAAGGTACTTTACCTTCTCCCCATATTAGATGTAGCATCGTTAACACAGGATCCACATTTCAGACACTCTGACAATCTACGACGTTACCAACAAAGCCAGCTCCACTATCATTTCTCGAACGACTTACACTGGGGCATCGTACACCCATCAAGGCTGGGTTCTTGATCCGGCCAACCAATCCTTCCTCCTCCTGGACGACGAGTACGACGAGGAAGACGGCGTGGGCCCGGCAGCTGATGGCTTCCCGGTCACTTACATCTGGGACATCCGCGACTTGCGCGCACCCAAGCAGACAGGCCTGTACAAGTCTAGCGTCCGTGGTATTGACCACAACCAGTACGTTTTTAACGGACTGTCTTTCCAGTCAAACTATGGCGCAGGCCTGCGAGTGCTCGATGTCTCGTCTGTTCCTCGTGATCCGACCGGGAAGGGTGTAAGAGAAATTGCCTTTTTTGATATCTTCCCAGACGATGACAACCTGGCTGGCGGTGGTGCTGTTGAGTTCCAGGGAACTTGGTCTCATTATGCCGGGTATCCTTCGGGTAATATTCTGATCAACACTATTGAGCGTGGCGCATACGTTGTCAAGAACCCTAATATATCGGGCAGAATGGTCGGTCAATACTCATTGTGATATTCTGAATGTACTGTATATAAAGCAAAGACCCCCCTACACACGTCAATGTTCGTACGCACCTTCTCTCCTTCATTCTTCCAATTGCAACTCCTCTTTACCAATCAGCATGGAATTTGACCTGAAGCTTGAGCGCCAATCATGGCTTCCCGCCAAAGTCGCCTGAAAGTGACTCGAGGTAATATGAACGCTTTCTAGTACCCCGCAAGTATCTCACCGGCCTTTCTGGTGTTCCTGTGTGGGCACTTACGTTCTCCAAAGAATAACCCATCTTTCGGGTTCATCAGAATGTTTCCTTTGTGGTTTCAATGCCTCGCGGCACTGTTCGACAAGCTTGATACGTCTATCAAAAGCCTTCACGACAAATTGGAATCTTTCTTCAGAAGATGACCGCGTCCTGCCATCTCATCGATGACCTCATCACCAGCTCGCCTTGGAATGCATGCCCACCCTCGCATACAAAGCCTTTCAATATACAAGCTCTACGAGCTCTCCGAGCAATGGAGATCTGGTGCTGCCCGTGCCACGGCTGCGTGACAAGGCAAAGCACCGGCCGAGCAATGTACCGATTTGGGAATACATTTCCCAAATAACGAACCATCACCAACCCCATACGGAAAGGGTGAAGTCATGGTATACACATCCCGATTTTCTTTTCGAAGAGCTCTTTCGCGTCTCACCCTGTCGTATGTCTCTGACCAACAATTATCGAATGAAGAGAACCGTGGTGTCAGCATAACCGCGTCTGCGCCCGAGTCCAGACAGAAGGAAGTCGTTGTCAACTTTTCAAGTCCATATATTGCCAAAGTGTTCCACGCCAGCAAAATGGACACACAACCCCAGTTACGCTTTCATTTCTACCTTGCTCATTTTCTACAGGCCACCTTCGCAGTACCATTAACGGAGCCTTTATTCCCAATTCGTCCACGGACGTGGGCTGTGACGTGGACAAGATGAATTATCTTGGCGACGGGGCAAGCATTTCGGACTCCTAGTCGTGGGTTGGCAGCGCTTCGTGTCAAAAGAAAAGCTCATCCACGAACCCCCGAGGCATCTGCTCGAAAGTCTACTCCAGTATTGACGCTCACCTCGGACCGGAGCAAGATGCTAGCTGAGCCGCTGCAAAAGAGGACCGCGAAACCGCCGAGGTTGAGTCATAAGTTCTACACACCGAACGCAGTGCCTTCTTCCATCGAATGGACGATGGCGACGAAGTAGCATTAATCTCATAGCGCCGTTTTCGTAACATTAATATAGACAGGTATATAGCGCTCTACGCCCGGTCAAAAAACATTGCGCTCTATGCGCAGTTAATATAAGTTTTAATAAGTACTCGGGCGAGTTATAAATATATACTGCACCAGTCGATATTATGGGAAAGACTTCTAAAGACTAGGGTATATATAGGGAAACCGACGAATCCTAGTCTATTAATTCTAAGAATTGCGGTTCCAAAGGCTTGGGCATAGCCGTTGTTCGTAGGCGTATAGCTGCTATAACAATCTAGCGTCTATTTCCAAGAAATGTTTATAGCATAGGCTACCTAAAAAATAGTAAATATTAACTACTTTAATATGCCTTTCATTGGAAAGTATTCTTATCTCTAGATTATATATATATATATATATGTATAAGCTAGCTTTTGTATTATAATA